>PVKA01001223.1:46313-154282 GCA_004027165.1 Ctenomys sociabilis
TTTTTTTTTTTTTTTTTTTTTTTTTTTTTTTTTTTTTTTTTTTTTTTTTTTTTTTTTTTTTTTTTTTTTTTTTTTTTTTTTTTTTTGTATTTTATGAAAGGGTCTACAGAATGTTCAGGATCTCACTACTAGACTGGACTTGTAGTAATTCTCCTGTTTACAGCCTCCCAAGTCCTGGGATTACAGTCATGCACCACCACACCCAGTCTCAATTGCCATCTCAGCATGCCCTGTGGTCATGGCTGGCATGGCAGGCCTGGGATCAAACCCTTGGCCCCTGACCCTGCTTGCAAGTGCTTTTATGCACTGAGCAATTTGGCTGACCCCTCATTTTTACTTGTAAAATAGAGATGGCTCTACTGATGACTTAAAACATAGAATTACTTTTGTAATTCTATATAATCACAGAACTAACTCCTTAGAATGATGAGTGAGCCAGAGTTTAGCACATTTAGACAATGTTATCTATTATTGCTCCATCAATATTAGTACCATTTCTGTAATGCTGAAAATATCTTTAAAATATCTTATGCCGAACACTGAGAAGGAAGAAATTAATATAGTAAAATGAAATGAGTGCATGAATACTGTCACATACAATTTTTAAAAATAAAAATGTTTATTTGAATTATGACGAAGTTGCAGTTCAAATGTTTGCATCAATATTTATATATTTGATTTATTGAAATGAATTTTGTATCTTCTCATTAATATCTAAAATGATACATTTGTTACAAGTACAGATATAATTGTCATGTATATATAAACCAAAAATTTATCATTTTAGATAGTTATGGCATCAGCTAGCTAACCATGGGCTGGTTATGGGTTAAATTCTCAGTTAGTTATGGGTTCAATTCTCAGTGCCAGGAGAAACAAAAGAAATATTTTGGGAATTTGAAACTGAACACTTAAATGATTCTATGAACTTTTCTAAACATGGCACAGCCATGTGTATTTGATCCTCAAAGAAATCCTAAGGAAGGTGAGCATTCCTGCTTTACAGTGTGCTCAGGGTAGAACTGATTCAGAAACAGTGTTCAAGCTGAATGGAGACCAACTCATTAGTGCAAGCTGGTCAGTCGACCAAGAGGAGCAGTCCAAGCCGGGCGTGGTGGCGCATGCCTGTAATCCCAGCACTAGGGAGGCTGAGGCAGGAGGATTGTTGTGAGTTCGAGATCAGCCTGAGCTACAAAGTGAGCTTAAGGCCAGCCTGAACTGCACAGTGAGACTCTGTCTCAAAAAAAGACAAAAAAAAAAAAAAAAAAAAAAAAAGGAGGAGGAGCAGTCCAAACTGATGCAGAAGAACACGCAGGGCCCACGCTGATTCAATGCTCTCACCGCGATGGACGCATCCAGGTCAGATGCCTAAGGAGACTGTAGAACATGTTATTGAAAACTGGGAAGAGAACTGATTTGTGAAATTCTGAAAAATCAGATATGAAGTATTTTCAAATGCAGAACCGGATTTCCTTTTCTAAAGACCTCATATGGGAAATATTGACATCAGGTATTATAATTGTTAATCTTTTTTATGCATTTAGGACAGGGTCTACAGGGTCTTCCTGCACAGATCAGACTCATCAGCCTCCTAAGAGCTGAGATTATAGGCGCTATCCACCAGGCCCACTCTCACCAGCGTGCCTTTGGGCAGCGGCCAGCAATGCATGCTGGGAACCAAAATCCAGTAAACAGGTGCTTTAGTCCGTTGAGCTGTCTGGCTGGCCCTATAACTTAATATTCATTGTCCAGTTATCGGCTGGCTTGAGAGATACCAATGGCGGTGTCTGAGTAATTTATAAATTTACAAACTACTTTGTAGATTTGGGGATAATACAGAGTCCCTTTCTCTTGAGCATTCCTCTTTGCTTTTCCCTCCTGGATTGCCAAGATTTTAGAAACTTTGCTTGATCATACCCTTCCATCATGAAATTTCTGGCATCAGCTAGCTGACCATGGGCTGAAATCTATAAAACCATAAGTCAAAGTAGACTTCTCCTCTTTTAAATTGTGGTTATAAGGTACTTTGTCTTAGATATAGATATCTAACAAAGAAGATATGAAGACATGAGACTATAACACCTTTTATTGTTGTTTGCAGATTGTTCCTCCTCTAGGAATTGAGAGCTGGAATTCTCTGCACTACTGATGTCAGAGATGTCAAAATAAGTGTCCAGAAGAAGCCGGTAGAACTTCATGCCTTTTTTGCTTTCTTTTCTACTGGCAACCTCCTTCTTAAAGCTGAATTCTGGAGTGCATAAAACATAAAATAATAGCTCTATACTCATGAGAGAAAATGTATTAAAAGCTAGAAAATAAGATCTGGTTTCTATGCTAAACACTTTTTTTTATTTGTGACAACAAAAACCAAACGAGCCTATCCTAAGTGTTACTCTTGAATATTTTCAGGGTAAAATAGAACTTAACTTATTTAAAGTGTGCTTGTCAGTATCTCTGAATTATCTTCTCCCAACAAGTTTGATCATAGAGTACAACCACATGACTAAGATGGGACTTTGGGATTTCACACTTTAAAAGCTGGCAAATTTTTAATGTATTCAGATTTCTCTGGAGTTGATTTGACAACTCAACAAATAATCTTTTGCAATCAGCTCATCCTTTCACTAACAGAGAACTGGACTGTTATCACAAGCTATCAGTAGTTTTGCAGCTTCACATTTTGAATATACTTCCCAAATAAAAACTATGTCCCATCGAACCTCTCAAATTTATAATTATCCTGTCAGATAAAACATTAAGATTAACCAGATTTTTCTTTTTCTTTGCAGAACCAGGGATTGAACTCAGGACCTTGCACTTGCCAAGGAAGCACTTATTCAACTGAGCCATCTCCCCGGCCCCTTAACAAGATTATTGAAACTAGATATTTATGAATTCCTGTCAGCATGATTTTAGACAATAAATTTTACATCTCAGGTATAATTTTTGTTCTATTACCACATAAATGAAAAGTTTGATATTTATAAGGAAATATACAAAGAGTATAGCTAGTATGGTTTTCTTAACTACAGTTTTAAAATTATAAAAATCAGAAGTAGGAATAATAACTGATTCTATAAATATTTTTGCCTTAACTCTAGCTTGGTAAATGAATGAAATGTTACCAATTCCTGAGCAAAATACTAGCAAAAACAAGTATAAATATATGAAAACATTTGAAATTTATAGCTGTCATTATAAAGTTAACAGTAATCTAAGATTTCTCATTTATCTACTATCTCTGAGATTTAATGAAGAAACATTATGCCCCATATTATGCTTATAATTAACCTACATTAAAAAATAAAAATCTTAAAAATTCATGCCAGTGAGCCAAATCATTTGAATGGGTATGTTAATTTTCTCTGGTAGTGTGATGCCAGTTTGTAGAGAAAATGTGGCAGACAGTCCATCCAGAGCTGTGCCAGCCCATCCAGAGCTGTGCCAGCCCATGGCTTACAAACAGCATAGCTCTGATGAACATGTCTCCTCATCCACTTGGCACATACGTCAAGAGACAATTTTGAAATTACCTTTGAGAAAAGGTGGCGAACTTGGCATTTACAACTAGTATCATAGAACTGGTTTATACTAATTAATATGTCCTTAGCCATAATCTCAGATTTGAAAATAAATCAAGAAAATGATAAAAAATATTTTGATTGTACCAGGAACACAAACGAAAAATAACTGATGCTCAGAAATATTTAGTACAAGCTTGTCACAATTGTAAGATAAAATGATCTCAGGACTGTTTTCTGTTGTTCAACTGGGTAGGAGTTAAATGTCTAGGGCATGTACTTGACTATAGCAGTGGGTCAGCATAAAATGGTAAAATATAAAAGGATGATATTATTGTTTTAAAGCAGTTCTGTCAAACCGATTTTAACAGCCTGTCATCTGTATAACACTCAGAATTGAATTCATGAAGCAGATCACCTCTGCAGTGTGTACTTTCACTGTTTTGTGATGTGCTCCACCTTGGCTCTCTGTCAGCAGTCGTCGCTGTCACTGCCTTCCATCTGGACCTGCCACTCTGTGCCACCACCTGAATAAGGCTCTCAGAGAAGACTCATCTAAGGGACTCATCTTTCCTCAATTTCTTCCTTTCATCAAAATGATTTTACTTTATATTCTCTTCCCTAACAATATCATTACAAATTAACCCAGAAAACCAATATGGCTAAAATACTTACCCCTAAAAATGTTAAGTCCTTATTCCATTAGAAAAAGATTAAGAGAAATCTGCAGTATGGCTGATTTAATAGTGAACAACTTTTAGAACTTAGCTGTCCCCAAATAATAGTGTTGCTTCTTGTATTGTTTGTATAAAGTCTGTGCTGTGTATAGCAGTCCAGTTTGTATTAGGTCTCTAAGACAGATGAACTGTAGCATAATGAATCCTCAGCTGAACTGAAATAACAAGCACAAAGAGAAAAGCACTGCTTTTCTATGGGTTGAAAGGATATAGGGAGAAATAGGTTATTTGAATGTTGAGAAGACACTTGATTTTAAATGAATCTTTAATATACAACACATGAAGCTTCAGAAAAATATAAGTAAGGATAGAGCAATCCAGGGCTTTAAAATTCCAAGAAGGGTCAAGAGTAACCAAATCCTAGATACAGAGATATTTATTTTGCTTAAGGGGAAAGTGGAAGCTTATAAACAAGAAAAAACAAAAGCAATATATATTTCCACCATATGATTAGGCTCAAACTTTTACACAATCTTGGTTGCCTCAGTGGTCAGTTAGTTAAGCAGTCTTTTTCCTGAAGACATGATCACTTATATGTAATCATTTAAAGAGGAGAATTTTTTGACTTCTCTTATAATGAAGCTAAAAAATAGAAATGCATAAAATTGATGCAGCAATCATTCTGTCTTGATATTAAAATCCACTACAAAGGACTAAAACATTTTATGTTACAGGATGGTTTTTCTATATATTTTATTATTTTTTCAGAATGTATAAATACATAATATAATAAATATTCATGTTGTAGATAAGTCAAGTAAGAAAGGATCTTATCAGCAATACTTATGATTATATTTATATGGAGAAACAGTATTTGTGATAAAAATAATATTGGATAAAAGATAATTACTATTTTCTCTCACTTGGCTTAAATGATATGTGTTCATTATCAATTTCTACAAGAGCTCCTAAAATATAACTTTATTCTATTTACTCCCTAATTCTACTAGTACTACCAAGTTCCAAGCCCCAAATGCTCATCACGGTTTTGTATTAATAATCTCTCAACTCTGATTTTACTCTTACATTTATGTATAATTTATAACACATAAACAATATAATATTCTAAAATGTAATGATACAAGTGTGTAATTATAAAAGTCTCTCCTCTACTTGCATCAGTATCTTCTAACAAGGCAATGATTTTGATTTGGAATATTATGAGTATATTTGTCTTTTGTGAATTTCATTACCACAGAATTATTCTTAAGTCTGCATTCTTCTTTGAAGCATAACATTTGTAATATTAATTCATATTTTTCATTAATCAATAAATTGTTTTCATCACTAAAAATATTTAACTATACCTGTAAACTATTCCAATTTTCATGGATATTATATTTTATACTAATTATAGTTTATGAAAGAGTCATGAGTCAAGCTTTCTACATAGGGTTTTCTACATATCTATTCATTTTACTTGGAAAAGACAGTAATGAGTTTACAGTTACAAACTTGCCTCAATCAAATAACAGACACCTGCTTAACTTGATAGGAAACAGTGAATTCCAAATTTCCAGCCGTTTCTTACCAACTACTCTTAACAGGTCCTAATGTTTCCTATTCATCTTCATCTGTACAGTCACAATTTTATTTCAAATGTTTCAGGGGAAATAAAATAGACTACACATACTTCTGTTAGTATTTCATCTGGAAATAATTGAATTTATTCAAAGATTTATTTCAGAGATTTATCTTGAACTGTATAAAATGCAATATCATATACAGAAATTCACATACATGCATATATACTACTTTAACATATGCATGTAGTTTTATTTCATTAACAAGCTAAGGGACATGATTTTAAACTGTGTACCCTTACTATAATAGCGAACCTAAATTTAATATGCTAAAACTTGCCATTTTCATTTTTGACCAATAAAGACAGTGTATACTTCATTACTTAACAATTCATTCCTTATAAAATCTTTTTTTCTTTTATATTTTAGGGAAGGGTCTACAGGATGTGCAGGGTCGCACTAACAGATCAGATTCATAGTGGTCTGCCTATTTTACAGCCTCCCAAGAGCTGGGATTACAGGACCATAGTACCACACCCAGTCACAATTGCTGTCTCAATGTGCCCTGGGGGTTGGGTCCGGCATGAAAGGCCTGGGGATTGAATCCCTGCCCCTGTGCCCCATTTTTTTTTTTAATACAGTTTCCATTTCTGTTACTAATAGTCTATATGCAAGGAGATTGTTATAAGGAAGCAGATGTTGCTTCCTGATCACATTAGTGTGTAGTTCATTTCCTTAATGTCTTCGCACACCAGTACCTAAAAAAATTGAGTATCATTGCACTTCATTTTTATATTAAAGTTTTTCATTTGGAAGATATTTTAGGAATTATATGCCAATAGGTAAGATATTTATCTTTAAATGACTTTTACTTTCTCCTCTGCTTAGCAAGAGGAGCAACTGAAATGATGCTCTAACCCCAAGTAGAAGGAACACTAGATATCTTCTTATGAGTCATTCAAAACATTTCCACAGCACTCTCCATTTACACAGAAACTGCTTCCTCCCTGAGGTCTCAGGTGAATATTTCTCACCTGGTTTTGTCTGATTGGTATTTGGGGTCCTCCACTGATAGTTTAGTGATGGAGGACTCCGAACTGGGTAGGCTTAGTCTTTATAATATAACTTTAATCAGCTTGTCAGCGAATAGCCTTAGGAGGCTGGGAGGCTTAATGCCCATGATACCAGTGGTGAGATTAACTGTCAAACTACCTTCTCATATTTTAATGTACACTCAGTTTTTTCTGAGTTTTTTTTCAGAAAGATAGACTGTAGTGTCCTTCCATTAAATGCTCTTTTGTTCCAGTAAAAATTTACTTATTTATTTATATATTTATTTATTTATTTTTAAAGAGACTCCAAAGGAGTATTTTTAAATAATTTTATTGAGAAACAGAGCAATGAGACAGTTCCATAACCAATTACTAGCACATTTTCAATAATTAATACATTGCATATTGTTGTCTTAGTGGTTATTCATTGCACAGGATGCAGACATGATATCCTGTCTCAAACACTATTAGAACAAACCTCTTTATTCATTGAATTAAGAGAATGGAGCTGTATATCTATCCTAAATATTTTGAGCATAGAGATACAAAATGGTCGTTCATTACTATCCCACATTTTGGTTAATTTTGTCAGAGAGGGCATTACATTGTCATTTAACTACTGTAGGTGAATGAATTCAGCAAATTATCCCACTATAGTCCAGTAGTCCATAATAATAGTGGGTTTTCTGTAAGACTGGCAATGTCCAAAGTTGTTGACTTGAGCCATTTATAGCTCAGCATTTTTATATTTCATTTTCTTTTTATATTTCATTTTCATACTTTTCTGTTGGATGGTTAAGACCAAGAAAAAGCAAGACCTATCTAACAAGAAATGTAGCTTTTGTATCTGATAAGGTTGGTCAGATCCCCTCAGGATTTGTCCTGAAACTCAGTACCACACTTTGTAGATCCTTTGTCAGTGTCAGCTATGTGGATCAGTCACAGTCATTGCTTGGCCAATTTTCTCTCTGTGAAAGCATGAGAGAATGTTTTCTCTCCATGTGACTCTTCCTAGGCACACTGTACATCATCAATCACTTTCTTCTGTGACCCCATAATCTCTTGATAAGAAAATTTGGAACACAACTGAGTTACATGATGGCATAGTACAGCTTCTCCTATGTCCTGAGTCTTCACTGACCTTGAAAGGCTAGGGCCAAAATGTTGGCTGTCTTGTGGCCATTCTTTGTCTCTAATTTTTGGTCTTCCAACTTAGGTTGTTAAACCTTCAGAAGGGAGGTTTATTACTGTTACCCTACAACATAGGCAGTAGAGCTTTAACTCATTATCTGTCTGGATACCAAACATCTTAGACATAACATGGAATGGTATTTTCCATTAAGTATTGATATATTAAACATTGAGTCCCTGAAGAATATGAAAAAAAGTATTTTTAAAAATAAAAATTTATATATTTTTACATAGAAATTTAGAAATCTAACAGTATACAGCCTTGTAGCAGGATAGTCTTGGGAAATTTATTTTTTTGGTCTCCTGTTTTCATTTATTACCCTTTTTTTTAAACAAACATTTACTTGAGAAACAATATGGCAGTAATTGGTATGTCTTGACAAGCAGTACATAATTAGAAGATGAAAATGACAGGGCTTCCAAGCATGAACCTACCATTACACACTGCTTTCTTCAATTCAGTTGCTTAGTTCACATTTCTCATTATATATAGTTAGCCAGGGTGAGAATCTTACCAATTAACTGCTAGTTTCAAAAACATGGTGAAGATTCTCAGGACCATTGCTTACCCATCTGGTGAATATAAATTTATGACTTTGCTCCTGACATGTTTCCTAGCTTTTCCCCTTGCTCTCTCTTTGTTGTCTCATCCTCAATTTCTCGCTTTCCTGTCAATTATTTTATGCCTATTTTTTATTTCTTTCTTTAATTTCTTATACTAGGGAGACTATCAAATATTTAAACATGTGGGTCTGATTTATTTCACTTATAAGTATATCTCAAATGGCATCCACTTTTATAGAAAGGCTTTGAGTTTATCATTCTTTATAATGAATAGTACTCCATCGTATAAAAGTAACAGATCTTTTTCATCCATTCTTCAGGAGATGGGCATCTTGGTTGTTTCCAAGATTTGGTTATCACAAATTGTGATGCTATAAACATACGTACACATATATCACTATGATAAGAAATTTGCAGTTCCTCCAGGGAAATTCCAAGTAGGGGGATTGCTGGTTTGGATGGGATTTCCAGTCATACATTTTTAAGGAGTCTCACACTGATTTCCATTATGGTTGCACCAGTCTACATTCCTACCAGCACTGCAGAAGCATACATTTTAACCCACAGCCTCTCCAACATTTGTTGTTGGGTGATTTGTTTATGATATCCATTCTTTGTGGGGTGAGATGGTATCTCAATGTTTAATTTTGCATTTCATGGATGGATAGTGATGTGGAGCATTTTTTCATATATTTATTCGCTTCCTGTATTCCTTCCTCTGAGAAGTGTGTATTCATTTCAGATGCCAATTTCTGGACTGGGTCATTTAATCTAGGGGCCATAGTGTTTTTTAGTTCTTTATAAATTCTAAAGAGCAGACCTTTCTCAAAGTACTTATTAGTCAAGAATTTTTTCGAAATTTTTGGGCTGTGTTTTCACTTTGTTGGTAATTTCTTTTGATGTGCAAAAGTTCTCAATAAGAAAAGATCCCAGTTTTTAATTCTTTTAAGTGTTACCCATGTGATTTGATTTTTGCTTATGAACTCTTTTCCCAAAAGTATGTCTTCAAGAATTCTTCTTACTTTCTCTTTCAGGAGATTTAGTGTTTCTATTTTAATGTTTAGATTTGAATCCATTTTGACTTTAGCTTGGTGTATGGTGATAGACCTGATCCAAGTTTTAGTTTTTGATGTGTAGAGAGCCAGTTTTTCCAGCACCATTTCTTAAAGGGGCTATCGGGTTGTGATTGATTTTTCATTGAATTGTATATATTGTTCAATTTCTTCTTTAATTTCATCTGTGACCTATTGGTTGCTGAGTATTGTTTAATTTCCATGTATTTATGTGGTTTTTCTTGTTCCTTTTGTCATTTATTTACAGTTTCATTGCACTGTGGTCAGACAATATGCATGAGATAATTTCTGTTTTCTTCACATATTTAAGCATGACCTATGTATTAGTATGTGGTCTATTTTAGAAAGGAACACATGTGCAGCTGAAAAAAATGCATATTCAGCTGTTTTTGGATGGAACAGTTTGCATATGTCCACTAAGTCCATTTGTTCCAAGCTCTTGTTCAGTTCTGCTACTTCCTTGCTAATTTTTTTTGTCTGCTTGACCTGTCTCTTTGGGAACGGGATGTTAAGGTCTCCTGCTAACACTGGGGTATTGGATATTAGATTTCATATCCATTAAGATTTGTCTTATATCGTTGGGTGCTTCTGTTTTTAGTGCGTACATATTTATGAGTTTTGCCTCTTCCTCTTGAACTTTTCCCCAAACCAGTATATATTTATTTATTTCATTCTTTATTTCATTTGATCATTCTTTTCTTGAAGTTGAGATTGTCTGAGAACAGTCTTTGTTTTCTGCCCCTGATTTTTTGTGAGGTGCTGGCACATGTAGTATAGACTTTCAGCCTATAAATTTATTTGTGAGTTAAGTGTGTTTCTTATATACAGCAAATTGTTGGATTTTGTTTCCTAATCCACTGTACCAGTCTGTTTCTTTCAATTGGTGACTTGAGTCCATTTACATTAACGGTTATAATTGAGATATATTGATTCACAATCTACATACTATTAACCTGCTGTTGTTTACTTCCTTTTCCTTTTTGTCCTGTGTTTAATTGTTTTCCCTATTTAATGGGTTCCTTCTGTTCTCATTTGTGGAGTTCTGGTCATTGTGGTCCCTCTCTAGAACATCTTTCAGTAGTCTGTGTAGGGTTGGCTTTGTCATCATGAAATTATTTAGTTGTTCTTTGTCATGGAAGTATTTCACTTATCCATCTATCTTGAAGGAAAGTTTTGTAAAATATTATTAATATAGTAAAACTATAAATAATACAGAATTTCATGAAAAAATAATATGAATGATCTTTTAATTGAAGAAAAACAGCTGGTATTCTAAAGTTCACCATGCATCTTTTCCTGATTCAGAAATAACGTAATTCTCAGGGGAATGGTTAGGGGAGGGGTATACCATTTTGAAATGGTCATAGATTTTGGATGCTAGATTCAATGACTAGATACAAGAGAAGCTATTCTTTAAAAATTGAATACAAACGCAAAACTTCCAGAATTTTAAAATTTTATTTATTAAAATCATAGTGATTTTTGAACTTTGTATATCATAACTTGTGTTGAGTGTACTGCAAATTAAAGTGCATATCAAATTTCAGAGTTTGCATATTTCAAACACCCTCAACTTTCACTCCTGATAATGAAAGGAGCCGTGGTTAATTTTGAAAATGAATGGATATTGTTTAATTATCTTTCAATAAAATCATATTTAAACTTCTCAAGACTTGAGTTACTTGCTACCTTGTTTAATATGAATAATCTTTAATTTTCTCACGTATTCACTCAAATTATTTGGGAACATTCATTACTTGTCAAACTGAATTATGAAAAATAGATTACTATTTCAAATTATATTTCCTACACCTTTTCATATTTCACAATTATTTTCAATTACTTGTAATGTCCTATTAAGTAAATAAGCGAGTATTTTCATTATGATAATCATCTGAAACTAAGCTTTAACAAAAATTACAGCCCTAAAATTTATTTATAGTTCAAAGTAAAAATATATTTGAAGAATATATTCTTAACCAGACTTAACATTCCCTTCATTAACCACTTTATCTTATTGCTAGTGGTTTCCATAGCAATTAGCTAAATAAGAGTACATTCTCCAATAAAGTCAACCATAAATGCTAATTCTGATTCATTGAAAGGTACATTTTCTAAGCAATAGTCCTGACAAATTACAGTGAGAAAAACTTTTGTACTATCCTTTTCTTCTCAAAGACTGCAAAATGAAAGGAAACATCAAAGGATATCATTCAATGATTAATTTTTCACACCATGTGTAAGCAATTGTAGAATATACAGTGCATTGCTTGGCATAACTCAACACTCTTTTTATTTCTCAAATTATAGAAAATGGTCCTCTGTTGTATAGGGCACCTAAACTCTGTGTGTGTCTCTTCACTGAATCCTTAGTTCCTTATTCAATAAACTCTACAAGTAACTGTCATGATGCAAGAACTTTTTTTTTTAATTTTTTTTATGTATTTGGTACATAGTTTCACTGCAGCTTGGACTCCTAGTGATCCTCCTGTTTTCAACCTCTCCAGCACTGGGATTACTGGTATGTGCTACAACATCTGGACTCAGTGGCTGGCTCAATACACCCAGGATCGGGGCCAGGATGGTTTGTGAAATGGGGAATCAAACCCTGGTACTTGGTTTGTCTAAGCAGGTGCTTAATCTGCTGAGCTAGTTTGCAGGCCCAAGAATAAGAGATGAGCTTCTTTGAAAATAGAAATACGTTTTTATATATGCAGAAACATATATAAAGTTACTCTAAGCCAGTACTTTCCATAAAACTATATAAAACATTTGCCTCCATAACATATCCAAGTTCAGCAAATCCAAATTCAGAAATTTAGTAAGGTTTCTTTTATTTACTTACTCCAACAAAGCAGCACATGCTTGCACACTGCCCACTGAATAATATCTTACAGGGTTAGCTGTGGTGAATCTGCTTCACAAAAATGAACCAGGTCAAAAAAAAAAAAAAATCAGAAAGTTTAACACGTTTAATATTCTACACTGAAATTGAAGAAAAGCAACATAATTAATTTTATATCTACTTTTTTGTCTCTAATCTATTATATTTCTTTTCATGCTATACATTCTATGCATGGATATTTTGTATTAAAAGGAGCAATTAGATCAATATTTTTAGGGCCAGCCAAATAGCTCAGTGGATTAAAAAGCTGGCAAGCAGAGGTTCAATCCCTGGGCCTGCCATGCGGGACCCACCCACGGGTCACACTGAGAAGGCAGTTGAGACTGAGCATGGTGGTAAACGCCTATAATCCCAGCACTTGGGAGGCTGTAAACAGGCAGATCACTACCAGTCTGATCTATTAGTGAGACCCTGAACACCCTGTAGACCCTTCCCTAAAAAATACAAAAGAAAAGATCAAGACTTTTAAGTCACATGTGCATTAACAATAGGTTTAGAAATACATTCCCAATGAATTTTTGTTATTCTCTCTCTTATTTTGCAGACAAGCTGTTTGATGTTATTATACAAAGCAGCCTTTTGGGGGATAAAATATATCATTTTCTGGGTTAAGCATGCCTTTATAGACGATATCAAAGTTGTACAAAATGAAAATATATTTCATATGCATTTCAACAGCTTTTTTTCTAGATTAATATGATACCCTTTTTACTGATACCTCAACTTGAGACAAACTGAATGTTTAGCCTAGGCACATGTCCCTTACAATGTTCATTTTGCCAATGATCATGATTTGAAATCTTACCAGCAGTTTTGCTGTGCAGTGTGAAATATAGCCTTATTAGCTGCAACAATTGATTAAAATTCAGGTATTTCAGGGAAGCTATTTGTTTTTTATGTGTAAGGGACAATATAATTTAAATTCCATGAAAACTAAATGATGATAGTGAAGTTACTTGATGGTGAAATTAGTTATTATTCTCGTGGTTGCTCACAGGACCCATATTTCCACATTGTGCTCCTTTAGCTAACAGTATATTTAGTATATTTCAGTATATTTCTAGCTACTTAAGCATTAGAATTAATAAAATGGAAAAACCAAATCATAAACACAGTAAATCACCTCCCCCTTCGTGCCATCCTATTGTATCTCTCCTTTTTAAACTTGTCTCTTTCTTGCCTTGTATTTTCAAGCAAGGAAGGTAGAAAACACTGCAGCTGAGCACTCTTTGAATTACAAATCTGAACATTTTGTGAGTCACTTCAAGTGTTTAAAATATGCCCTAGTTCATCAGCCTTAATATCAAGATATTTTTCATATGCAATGGTTTGTTGAGTATTGTCCCAAATTCATATGTAAGAATGTATAACTTCAAAAAGTCTTAGAACGCAATACAAAGATGATTAATAATTTTCCATACATGATGCAATACATATTGGCTTCATCTATGTTCAAACTTCTGATCATCACTAGAAGTTACATGATGGTTTGACTGACATAATTAACTGGCCTAAAATGTACAAACACTTGCATGCATATGTGTTTTTGCTGTATTCTTAACAAATGCATAGATAATTTATTAATGAAATTATGAAGTTCTAAGTCAATGGAAATATTATATATACCAATCTCATTCAAATATGGACTGAAGATCAGTAGATCTAACAGGATTAGACAGTAGATTGGAGGTCACTAGAGGACACAGCTGGTCAGGGTATCCCTGCTGAGAAATTGGTCACAGTGAGTCTGTCAGAAATTACTGAGGACAGAGGATACAAAAAAGAAACTCCTGAGGCTTTAGCCTGTTAATCATTAAAAGCATGAGTTATGATTTTCTCTGTACCAATCAGGAACTTGAGATCTGCCTTTGAATAAGGAAAGAACTGATAAATCCTCCCTTGAGCTTAAAGATGCCTAATAGATGGCCAAAATAACAAAGCTTAATATTTGTTTTGAAAAGTCTCCCTAGTTACCTTAAGATTTTGGTTAAAATCCTTCTGAGCTCCCCTAAAAGTTGCAATAAAAAGTTGATTAACCCTAATTTTACATAATCTATCTTATATCCCTTAAAGACTGAGAATATCATACGAGATTCAGAACAGAGTGAGGCATCGCGATGCAGAGCTTGGATCTCAGCTACTCCAGAGGGTAAGGCAGAAAGATTACAGATTTCAGGCTGGCTTATGCAATTTACTGAGAATCTGTCTCAAAATGAAAATAAATAAATAAATAATTTTCAAAGACTGGGAATATAGCTTAGTAACTGAGTACTATGGGCCAGAATCCTACTACCTAAGAAAAGGTGAGGGAATGAAAGATAGAGAAAGGGAAGCAAGGAGAGAGTGGAAAGGTGGGATAGGGAGGAGGGGGAGAGGGAAGGGCAGGAAGGGAGGGAGAAGAGGAGAGCAGAGAAATGGATTTAAAGAAACATAGAACCATGAATGAGCATCTGAATGTCTACAGTTACTGACCTAAACTTGTGCTCTATTTGGGTTCCAGGAGAGCCTCTGAAAAATTGAAACTGGAGGAGAGTGAACAAGCATATCATGAAGACAAAATCTCCTCAATCAATAAAGATTTTGCTACAGTCATTTTGCAAAAGCAAAACTGACCTAATGGGCCCAGGAGATAGCATGGCATTATAAGCACCCACCTGGCAAGTGCAAGGACCCAACTGGATCCCTGGCGGTCTGGTGCTGATCTGGCCACTGAAACCAGGAGTGGTGGTTCAGGCCTGTAATCTCAGTGCTGGGTAGGCTGAGACAGGACAATCATTATAAGCCTGAGCTGTGTTGCGAGACCCTGTATCAAATAAATAAATAATAAATTTAAAAAAATTAAAAAAAAACTGAGATAATAATCAACCAGATCCTAGCTCACTTCGATCCCTCTTTGAAAACTGTCCCCAGTCCTTTGTTTTTTTTTTTTTTTTGTCTTTTTTTTTTTTTTTTTAGACAGGGTCTCACTGTGCAGTTCAGGCTGGCCTTAAGCTCACTTTGTAGCTCAGGCTGGTCTCGAACTCACAACAATCCTCCTGCCTCAGCCTCCCTAGTGCTGGGATTACAGGCATGCGCCACCACGCCCGGCTTTTCCCAGTCCTTTGTTAACAGACCAGGTGACAATCATCGGACCAGTGTCGCTCCAATTTCTCAAGCTGAAGTTCCTCCTCTTATTTTCTCTTCTTTTTGTACTCTGCTTATACCACATACTGAAAATCCTCTAATATTATTTTTACCATGTAATGTCAAGAACTTACTTGTACCCAATTGAAGTCCCTAGTTTCTCTCTAGCAGGACATTTTCATGCCTGTCCAGTGACAGAAGCATATAAAATTATATCTTGATATGAAGAACAAATTCAAGATATGTAATGTTAATAGAATAAAGGCTATAGTTAGTGGAGGGAGATTTTACTTTAAAAAATATTGTGAGACTGGATTATAAATGTTGTATGAGCACACATGAACGATGAATGTATGAAGTTACACATGTTAACTAACTAGATATGGCCATTTTTTATGTCTGTCTATCTGTCTGTCTGTCTCTCTTTCTCTCTTTCTCTATGTAGTGATTGTACATAAAAATGCACATAATTTTCCCTAAAAATTTTAAAACGCGATTTGTTAATCAAATGGATATGGAAGAAAAAAGCTAAGAATAACTCCTTTGTGTTTTTCTAATATGAGGAGCAAGCAGAACATAATCTTATCAGGTCAGAGGGCAAAAATACAGATCCACCTTCGGCTATGCTAAGATAAAAAATATATATTTTCACCAGATGAACTATGAAGTGTCAATAAGTTCTTAGGACTGTTCCAGAAATGTTCTAGAAATGTTGATATTTATGAAAACATATTTCTAGATGAACTCAGCACTTACCTTTGAAATAAATGGAAAAAGATCAAAAGAGGCTAAGCCTGAAGGCTCTCCAGTTTGTCAACTAGGAGAAAGTACAGGAAGTGATAAAGATAAATGACCAAGCACACTGATGAAAAGGAATAAACCAGGAAATCCAAGTGTAGGAAATGTATTAAAATAGGAAAGAAAAGGTTAAATTTGTTAATCAATGCTAAGAAAGTATGGTGATATTATTAAGAGGAATTCTGGAAATTTATTCTCAGATTGAATCCCATGTGAGGGGTCAGGGCCTGTCTAAGTATAGCTTCAGAAAAATCTTATCATTTGAGAACTAGAACATTCTCAGTAAAACAGAAGAATGTGTGAGTCGAAATTTTGGAAAATAAAACAAAAAAATTGTAAGTGGGAGCCACAAGATTAATATCCATGTGTCAAGTAGTAGCAACTTATGGGTCATGTTTCTGAGGTATACAGATATCAGTGAGCACAGACACAAGACTGCTAAATTTTTTTAATCTGGTGAATGTATGAGAAATAGTTCATACTGTTACACAACTCACCAAATATCTGAGTTGTTTCTAGAGTTTATGTATTTTGAGGAGTAAAACGTGTTTACTAGTGGCTTAACATTTTAAAAATAGTGCTACATTCCTACTCGCCAACTTAAAAGCATTTTTTTTTTTTTTTTGAGATAGGGCCTCATTCTGCAGTTCAGTTTAGGCTTGAATTCATGATGTGGCTGAGGCTGGCCTTCAACATGTAGCGATCCTCCTGCCTCTGCCTCCCGAGTGGTGGGACTCCAGGCATATACCACCATGCCCAGCTCTAAAAGCATTTTTTTATCCTAATGAGCTTTAAGTGCTAACTATAATTATTGTACATTATATACATAACTAAATTATAACACCAAGCTTCCAAAATATGGACAATTAAAATAATATAAATTAAAAATAAAATACTATTTATTAAATGTATAATGCTTCTCATAAAGGAGAAGTGTTCTTGAACACATTATATAGAAATCTGAAATACTTTGTACTTAAGGAAAATCATATGAGGCCTCGAGAGAGCTCAATTTTTATGTTGGTCAGGATGAAGTTTTTGCATTGGATCACCTGCATCTCAATGGCTTTGACTTACAGATACATCAGATTTGTTCAGTAGATTCTGTTGTCAATTTTAATTTTAAATATGGGAGAAAACAATTTAAAATTCTTTTGAATAAATGTTGTATATTACCTTAAATTCTTCCAGCATTATAAGCAGAACAGATTGGTTATAATAAGTAAATCCATATAGGAGTATTACTAGCTTGAGTTTTAGAAAGACATCTTTGTTGTTTGAATCTGAATTCCAAGGAGGCTATCAAATTATTTTCAAGAATTTCAAAAAAGTACAGGTAATTTCACTGGGCAAAGTACAGAGTAAGGGTCATCATTATCTGTGTTCAATAACAGATGATTATCAAAAACACATCTAATCCATGGATTAATTTCACAGGCAAAATCACTGATTTCAAAATCAAATACCTTTCTTAACTCACACAAAATTTGTGCAGGAAACACTGGTTTCAAATGAGAGATTCTGATTAAAAATAGAGAACGTTTTTGTTTTGTCAGATATCTTCCAGAAAGAAAATATATTGTTCCATTTTTTTACTAAGATACTTTAGCAATCTTTTCCCTATTATCAATTTAAAATTATAACTCCTGCACTGTATGTTTAAACACATATTCCTAAATGTTTTACTAATATTTTTATTAAAATATATTAATCATAAAGCAATAGTAATGCACTAAATATTAATATAATTTCAATCAGGTGTAAATAATATACCCTGAAATTTATATGCTTTTCAGTGCTAATGATTTGAGTAGTATGTAAATAACCATGATTTTGTCTAAAATGGTAGGAAGGGCTGGCAAGTGCTGGGACCCAGCTTTGATCCCAGGCACCACATGCTCTGCTGGCCCCAACCCCATGCCAGTGAAGACTGGAAAATCAGTAGGACTACTTCAAGTCCCAGCTGCATAGTGAGATACTGTACCAAACACGTTAAAATAAATAGATAAACTTCATTATAAAATGGTATGAATATACTTTTATTTTTGTTTATCAAACAATACAATGAATTTTTCAGCTTGCCTGAATTACATGTGACAATGTATCCCTACTTTTTTCCTATAGATCGTTAAGCATCTTTTTCTGCAAAGATATTGAACTTCTTTGTAGTTCTGGAGAGCCATGGAACGGAAAGCTGTGTAATTGCCATCAGACAAGGGGCGAGCCTCCTCCAATTGCACAGCCCGTGAATTCCTTGTGTTGTCATCAACACGGGTGGAAGAGGTTATTAAACTTAGGACTGGCTGCTTCCGCTGATTGATACTCTGTCAGATTTTAAATTCCTTCCTTATCCAGGGTAATCATGCACACATTTCCCAGTCACTGGCTTGCGGGCTTTTAGGTGAGTTATAGTTCTGAGGCTTTATTTTATCTTTTCTCAGCAGCACATTTTTATTCTTCTTTAAAACTACACCTTTCTGCTTGTCATAAAGTACTAATCATTGATTTTTCCTTTGAAGGTTTTTGTGGAAGTTTTTGTTTTCAAATGTATACATTTGAAAATATATTTAAATAACATTTCATCTGGAACTTGTTCAGTTTTTTTATTTGAAGAAATAAGTGTTAAATATTTTCTTAATGAAAGTTCTCATCACCTTTCCACAGGAATCAAAGAGTCATATTTCTACATAAGTTCCAATATAGGGTAAATTTACGTATCCAAGTGCTGTATCTATTTAAGAACCTAATACACCTAGCACAGAAAGAAATGCATTTCATATTCTTTAAAAAATGAACAGGATAGTTTTGTATAACAATTCTGGAGATTTTTTTATTGTGTAAATATTCATAAATAGTTTTGAAGTTGTAAGGTGAATTGTACAAGTGTCTACTTTATTTCAAAGAGTAAGTAACAAGATAAAATCAGTGTTGTTCTTTCACCTATTTTTTATTCTCCCTCATAAAAACTTATGAAAATCTGTTCTCAATTCCTAAGCTTCCACACATACATAAGAAAATTTAGGACTCTGTTTTCAGGATATCTGTAGGGTAACAATTCCATGAGTTAGAGAACATTTGTAGTGAGGTGTGAAGCTTGTCTCATGAATCCACGGTTACACAAAAGCAGTTTTCCTGATTTTCAAATGTAAAGTCATATTTTTTTAATCTTTTTGTAAGAGAAGACAGCAGGCAACCCTAACACATCAGGAAAATATAACAGATTACATAGAAAGAAAGAGAGGGAGAAGAAGGGATAGATTTTATACATCTTTCAGAATATCTCAGCAGTTTAAAAGTAGTGTCAGTTTGCAAGTAGTTGAGAATACATTAGACATTCATGTCAGCATTTAATCTTTCCATGTCACATGACCAAAAGGATGTAAAACCTGTTTCTCTCCTTCACTACAACCTCTGTGTTGTTAAGTGTCTTTTCTGTTTATCTACCTCTATTCCCTGATGGCTCTTCAGTGACAACACGAGTTGATACAAAACATGCACCTGGCTTCACATGTCTTCTGAAGTCACCCAAGTACAGCCATTAAAAGTGTTGTAAGTTTAATTAACAGATTCTATGTAAACTTGAATGGATTCGCTACCCTTTACCCTTTGCATCTATGCCTCTGTTCTGGCTCATAAGGAACATATTCCTTCTAAAAATGTTGAGAGCGTAGTTCTGACAGCTGCTAATAGCTAGTGTAGGTAATGAATGCGTGCATGAGCTTCTTCAGCCTGCTGCAACAAGGTAGTGCTGCTAATTGGATGCTTTGAAATCAAAGGAATTTGTTCCATCCTAACTCTGGAGCACTCTTATTTGTAATCACCATGTCAATGCCAGCCCTCCAGCTGATGGCCCTTGGGGAGAATTCTTTATTAACTCTTTCATTGTGATGACTTCTGATATTCTTTACTGTCTTAGTTATATTTTTTCTCATTGATGAAACAAAATACCTGATATCCAAACTTAAGGAAGGAAAGGGTTATTTAGTTCATAATTTGTAGAGGTTTCAATCCACACTTGGTTGTCTCCAGGGCAGAATGGAGTTGCACAGGGGCAACAGTTCATGACAACAGAAAACAACAAGAGCAAAAACGGGGGAGTGTGACAGAAGACCCTTTCTGTCTCTTGTATTGTATGTAGGCTGCCTACCCTGAGGTGGGGGTAGGGTTCACACCCATAACCATAGCTCTAAACAATGAATTAATCACAAACTTAAATTCAGCTGCACCCTTAGCTCGTAATGACATCAGTCATTGGCTTAAAGAGTCTTCTTTGAATTCAAGATGATTTCAAGGAAGTCTGTGTGTAAGTATTCATAGAAAGAAGATTTTTGAGAATTATCATATTCTGAGGACTATACTGGATATAAAGGTGGTAGAGTGACATTATTCAACAAGTACCCAGGGATTATCATTTTTTTAATTTTCATTTTTATAGAAAAAATCTATTTTCTATGCATATATTACTTTTCAAGTTAGCAACTTAAAATTTGGAATTTTTGAAAAAATACCAATGAGGGTTGACCAAATAGCTCAGCAGATTAGAGCACCTGCAAGCCAGGGATTCGCTCCCCAGGCCTATTGTGCCAGGCCTCACTACAAGTCCAATCTACTAGTGAAAACATGAACACCCTATAGTCCTTTCCCTAAAAAATACAGACAAAAAGATACATAAAACTTTTAAAATAGGAAAATACCAATAAGTTGTTACTTTAAAAGATATTAAATGAAAAAAGAGATATTAAATGAAAAGGTGTTGAATGTATGACTGTTAAGCAAATGGTACAGACAAACATTGGAACAGGAAGGTACTGTTGCCAGGGGGCCAGTAGATGTTGTTCTAAACAGTTCAGCCATCCTGATGCTTGCTCTCTTTCTACTGTAAGGACACTACTGCTCAGGACACTGAGTGCAGCCCATTACTGATGAAGAGTTTAGTTTTTCAAATAAATTGAAATTGCTTTTGTGGCAAAATGTCTGGAATCAGAAGTGAAATTTGCATGTTCATCACTGTATATGTATTACACAAACAATCAATAACTACTAGACATGCTTAAGTATACCTCCTGAATAACTTCATCAATAAATTTTTTTAAAAAGGCTACTCATCTAAACTTTTCTGAAAATTTTTTGTTCATTTTAATGCCTTCAAAGTTGTTTTTTGCAGTTTCCAATTTCAGCTTCTTCAGTTGTTCACCTTCTTTGTCCTTTATATCACAGTGTTTCTGATCACTTCACAATTATTACTTATTTTGAGGGTACTTGGCATAGAAGAGTTTTACTGCACCTGATCTTTTAACATAGGGACCTCCACATGGGCCTCTATCCTTCATCATACTATTTCACTGTTCATTAATATTTCCTCGAGATACTATAAAATGAAAATTTGATTATGCAGCTCTTCTTTAATCATTCTGTAGAACCATTTCTTATGACATTGTCAAAACTGTTTCTTATATTCTATCTCTAGTTTTAATACTGCTTTTTAAAAAATATTTTGTCTTTAAATCATAAACCTTAAAACAATCTATAAGATTAATGAATATCATTATCAAACAAAACCTATAGAAGGATCCTTTGGAAGAGATCTTTAAAACATGTTTAGATAGTAGGAGGCAGAAGGATATCTCATAAGATAAGGTCAAGAAATAGATGGAGGTGTGGGAAAGGAGGGAAAGGATGTGAAATGGAGTTAAGTGTGTTATATACATAAACCAACTTCACACAAGTATTATAAACATGATGTACTATCTATATGCATTAATAAAAATGTAACTCTATATTGTAAATTATTCTTTTAAATATATGCAGTCCTCTGAAGGAAAATAAAGGCTACACAACATGAAGCTTAGCATACACTTTTGACTTCCCTTGACATCACTAGGAAACCATCCACAAACATCTTTTCGTGAAATAAAAGGTAGATATCAGAGTCAAGAAATTTTAAATTTCAGATTATAAAAATGCATTTTAATATTTTTATTGAAGTCAATATTGTCAGTAAGAAACATTTACTTTCTTAATTTATCTGAAATGTAAATTTCAAAGCTGAGTGAAAGTTTTGGGCATCTTATTCATTTTTTATTTTTTTTATTGAAGAACAAATAGCAATGAGACAGTTTCAAATAAAATTAACAGGACAGATTCAATAACTAATATGTTGCAAATTGTTTTTGTAATGGCTTGTTATCATACAAGGTGCATATATAATATTCTACTTACAGACACTATTATAGCAAATGTCTCTAATCAATGAACTAAGTTCTAATCTATTCCATTGATCCTCAGGTCTGTTTTGTTGCCAATACCATGTTGATTTTATCACAGTGGCTTTGTAGTATAATTTCAGGGCAGGAATTGTGATGCCTCCTGCCTTGTCTTTATTGGCCAAGATTGCCTTTGCTATTCGTGGTCATTTGTGGTTCTAAATAAATTTTAGGAATGATTTCTGTAGGTCTGGAAGGTATGTTGTTGGCAGTTTGATAGGGATTGCACTAAATTGTACAACAATTTTGGGAATATGGCCATCTTCACTATGTTGGTTCTTCCTATCCTGAAGCATAGAATATCTTTCCATTTCCTGAAATCCTCTATAATCTCTTTTTTTAGTGTGTTGTAATTTTCTGTGAAAGATCTTTGACTTCCTTGGTTTAGTGAATTCCAAGGTATTTCATTTTCCGTGATGCTATTGTAAAAGGTATTGTTTCTATACTTTCCCTCTCAGTGTGTTTGTTATCTGTGTAGAAGAATGCTATTGATTTTTGAGTATTGACTTTGTATCCTGCTATGCTCCTGAATTTCCAAATCAATTTTAGTAGCTTCTTGTTGGAAGTTTTTGGGTCCTCCAAGTAAAGTATCATGTCATTTGTAAAGAGTGATAATTTAACTTCTTCTTTGCCTGTTCTTATTCCTTTTACTTCTCCCTCTTTTCTAATGGCTGTTGCTAAATGATTCCAAAACTATATTGTATAGAAGTGATAGAGGACATCCTTGTCTTGAACCTGATCTGAAAGATTTCGGTATTTCCCATTTAGAATTATATTAGCTATTGGGTTGTCATAGATGGCTTGTATCAAGTTGAGGTAGAGTCCATCTTTTCTTATATTCTATAGGGTTTTGAACATGAATGATTGTTGGAATTTGTCAAAATTTTTTCTGCATCAATTGAGATGGTCATGTGAGTTTTAGATTTCAGTATATTATTATAGTGTATTACATTTATAGATTTTCAAATATTGAACCATCCTTCTATCCCTGGGATGAATCCTACCTGGTAGTGGTGTATGATCTTCTTGATGATTTACTGTATTCTATTTGACAAGATTTTATTGAGGATTTTTGTATCTATGTTCCCAAGGGAGACTGGCCTGTAGTTCTCTTCTTTGGTTGTGTCTCTCCTTGGTTTTGGAATCAGTATATTTGCCTGCAGAAATGATTTTTGGGGGACTGCTTCCTTTTTAATTTCACTGAAGAGCTTGAGGAGTGTGGAGATTATATCTTCTATAAATTTCTTGTACAATTCAGCTGTGATTCTTTCAGGATGTGGACTTTTCTTTAGTGATAGGCTTTTTGTTATGTATTTCACTGGCTGTTATTGACTTATTGATAGTTGTTATATCTTCTTGGTTCAGTTTTGGTAATTTGTACCTTTCCAGGAATCTGTCCATTTCTTCTGTGTCTTCTATTGTGTGAGCATAAAGATTCTCAAAGTAACTATTGATAATCTTCTGAATTTCTGCTAGGTCTGTGGTGATTTCACCCTTTTCATTCCTTATTGCTTGTATTTGAATTTTTTCTTTCCTCTTTTTGATGAGGTTGGCTAGAGGCTTATCGACTCTATTAAGTTTTTCAAAGAACCAACTTTTTGATTTTTGGATTCTTTGAACTGTTTTCTTCATCTCAATTGAATTAATTTCTTGTCTTATCTTTTCAATTTCTTCCTGTCTTTGTGCCCCTGGTTTTGTTTGCTCTTCTTTTTCTAGATATCAAAGGTGCAACATTAGGGTGCTTATTTTTTCCCGTTCTGTTTTCCTAATGTGTGTGACTTCATAGCTATGATTTTCCCTCTTAGAAGTGCTTTTGCTACATCCCATAAATTCTGGTAAGTTGTGGTTGAATTTTCATGGAATTGTAGATATTGTTGAATTTCTTCTATAGCCCACTGATTGCTTAGTAGGGTGTTGTTTAATTTCCATGAATTTAGTGGCTTTTTTTTTTCTTTTTTAATATTTTTTGCGGAACTGGGGATTGAACTCAGGCCCTTGTGCCTGCCAGGGAAGTGCTTATTCCACTGAGCCATCTCCGTGGCCCAATTTAGTGGGTTTTTCTGGGTTTTTTGTCACTTATTTCCAGTTTCATTACACTATGGTCAGATAATATGTATGGGATAATTTCTGTTTTCTTGCATATACTTATGCATGAGCTTTGGACTAGTATGTGGTCTATTTTGGAAAATGACCCATGCACAGCTAAAAAAATGTGTATTCGGCTATGGTTGGGTGGAACACTCTGTATATGTCCACCGGGTAGCTATTAATTCTTTTACTGCAGAGTTTCTTCCAAATTCGGTTTCTCCATATATTTCCAGAATTGATTTTCTACTTCAGATATATGATTGCAAAGAATTCTTTTTTTTTCATTTCAGAAATTATTTCTGTTTTGAGTTCCTCTTTACCTTTCTGGTGTTGTTTCTGTGCTTGTGACACCGTTAGTTCATACATTTCAGCTGGAATAGCGCTCTCTGCAGTTGTTCTAGGTGGGCATTGGATTTCCCACATGTGTTTCTGTAATTGATTCATTACTTCAGATGCTATGTATTCAAATATTTCTTTTTTATTTCAGGCATTAATTTTGGTCTGAGTTCCTTTATACTTTTCTGCTGTTGTTTCTTTGCTTCAGCTTCTATTAATTCATTCATTTCAGCTGAGCTAGTGTCCTCTGCACTTATTGGTGGACTTGAGGCATGAAATTGCTTTTTTCTCCTTGTCTTTGTCATTTTGTGTAGCACTGACCTCTGACCTTTGGTGTAGAGCTTTGGTGCAGTTATAATCTTAGCGCATAATGAGATTCAGGTGCCAGTCTATTTTAAGTTTGAGATTATCCAATTATGCCTGGCCTGAATCTAGCTGTTGTGTTCAGTTCCTTTTTGCTGAAGCTCATGTGGTACAACTGTGAGCCTGTGACTCCCATCTGTTAGGGCCCTGGTCCAGGGAGCACTGGGGAGTGCTGAAGCTCTCCCTCACACTCACCAGCCCGGGCAGGAGCGCATCAAGTGCCGGGAGAGTCTCAAATGTTCTCACTCCCATGGCAGGCTTGGGACAGGCTCCAGGGATTAGACAGGAAGGCCTGTCCAGGGTGTCTCAGGCAGGTCTCTGGCTAGGATGTCTTGGGGCCTGAGGCTCTGGATGGCACAGAATGTGCAGGGAGGAGCCGAAGGCTCTCCCTCAGATTCACCACACACTCACTGAGCTGGGATGCCGAGGGAGTTGGGAATGGGCATTTTATTCATATTGATAAAATTTTCAAATTGGAAATATTAGATATTTTTTGTCTCCAAACATTAAACAAGTATTGTGAACTCAATAGACTTCATTATATTCATTTGGAACTTTACACATTTTCCTGCTTCTTTCATGGGTTAAAACATAAAATTTAAATGTGAAAATTGAATGCTAGAAGCACTGTCTAGCTTTGAGAATCAGAAATGGAGATGAGCATAATTGGAACACAAATTAACAACTGATATAATAAGACATTATACAAAGAACCTGTCTGTTACTTTTCTTTAGCATTGCTGAAAAATATTCTCACCTCTGAAACTTGATATAAAATTTATAAGTGGTAAAAATCATCTAATCCCTACAGGCATGATAATAATTTTAAACCTCAACTCTCTCCAAAATGTTATAAATCCTCTATTCTTATATCTATTATCTCCTTTATTCCTTCTCAAACCAATCAGGCCTTCATTCATATTTGTGCAGGTATATATGTGTTCAAATGCAAAAGAATGACACCAGAAATTATAAATTATTTTTATTTTAAAGATATTCTCATTAGTATCACAAAACTCAAAAAAATATTTAAAACAGTGATCAGGGAAATGTTCTATGAATTTGGATTTAAAATGCTATTTAACGTCCAATCATGATGATAAACATCCAACAATCTAAGAATTAAACTCAATTTGCTCAGGCTGAATAAGTACAGTAAATATCATGTTATGCTGGAAAACCTAAAATTTTCCCACAAAGATCATAAAGAAAGAAAATTACATTTGTAGATTGAATAAATAATCATAAAATGAAAGAAAGCTTGAAAATTATGACAGAGAGCAATTACTATTACAGATAAAAATTTCACATACACAAAATCTCTAAAGCTCTGAAAAATCTCCTAAGATGTAACAAAAATATTTTAGAATATTTAACCTATACAGTGACACACAGCATCAGTAGTATTTCCACACATTAACAATGAAAAATGTCAAAACTAATGAAGAAAAATCTTTTTTGCCTATGATTAACTAACATAAAAAAAAACATACAGGAGTCTTCATTAAAAAACAACACAAATAATATTGTGTGGAAATAAAACAAGTAAATGCGTGTTATCTTGTGATGGTGAATTGGAGAAATTTTGGTGAAAGCAACAGTGTCCCTGTTTATCTATAAGTTCAATATCTATTAAACTGTCTGGAACTATATATTGCAGATGTGGGAATCTAATGTATTATCTAAGGAATTTTTCAGTGATAAGAATTAGTGATAATATGATAATAAAACATGATTCTTTATTTAAATGAAGCATAATCATGCAGGCCTGGAGAGTACAACTGATCAATTAACAGTCCAGAAGTAAATTCATTGATTGCTTAATTGATTATTGAGCAATGTTCTGAGACCATAAATTAAGAATTAAATAATTATTTTACCAAAGTGTTGAGACCCTGAAAATCCACACAGGAATGATCAAAGATGCACTTCCATCTTGCATCATTTGCAAAAGTTTATTAAATATGGATTATTTCTCTAAATATAAAAGGTAAAACTGTACATTGAGATAAACTAAGAAATCTTCATGACCTTGAATTTCACTTTGGTTTATTTGGTATGATTCCAATGCTCATACAACAACTCTCAAAAATTTCAAATAAAATGAAGAAATTATCAAAGTTAAAATATTTAAACTTCAAAAGCTTTGTCAAAACTGATAACATGTAGAATGGGAGAAATGTTTACAAATCATGTATCTGATAAGGGATATCTTTCCCAAAGTATGTAAGAAAAACTTAAAAAGTAGTAAAAAGATACACAGTTGAATTTAAAGACAGTAAAAGTAAAATAAGCCAGACACAGAAAGGTAAATTCTGTACAATATCATTTACACAAGTAATCTAAAAATGTAAATCCATAAAAATTGAAAAGGATTGATAGACTCCTGGTGAATGTGGGAGATTTGAGATGATCTTGCTCAAAGACTACAAACTTCAATCATGCTGGTAGATGAAGTTTAAGAGAACTATTGTCTAACATAGTGACTACTGTTGATAATAAGACATTCTAAAATTGAGAGTTTATATGAAAATATATTTTTATAAAGATACAATAAATAGGTAAGAATATGTAGATGTTGATTGGCTTAATTTAGCCTTTGCATGATTTATATAAGTGTACAGAAAATTTTTATGTAGTATGGCATACATATGTAAATTTTTAAGTGCAATTGAATCAGCAAGCCAAAAAAATAATATAAAATGATTAACAACTGAGAAATGACTCAAAAAGATATTTCTTCAAGAAAGAAATATATCTCACATACCATTATTTTGATATCTTTTGAAGAGCTAAAGACATTAGCAGAAGGTTCTAGAATGTAATAGCCCTATCTTTATCATTTTTGTGGAAAGACATTACTGTCTACTTGACACAAATCTTTGACTATATTCATAATTATCCTGTTATGATTATTCGATCCATGCATGTTTGATTGTTTCTTTGGCTTTGTATCCTCCAGACTCGAAGCTATATATCTACCCGAGATGAAAATGCCTGGTGTCTAGTGAGGGTCTTAGACCGTCTGGAGAATACCTCTGACTGCTGGTTCATAAATATGACCCCTTTCAACCTGAAGAAGCCAGAATAGTCATTGCCCATGGTTCCCTCACAGAAGTTTGGGTTACTTCTTCAGAGAGGGAATGTTGTAGACAGCTAAGTTAGAAATATTGTAGACTGTCAGATAGCCCCAGGCACTCAAGGAGTCAAAATGGAAGACAAGGTGACTTTGCTACTTGGAAGAGACAGATACTCCAAGACCAAGAGGAAGAAGCACACCTATATACTTCCCTAGTTATGGGCATCAGGGATTGATGTTCTAAACAGGTATCAATCACCTTTAAAGAGCCTAAATGAGTCATTAGGCTCAATCCCCAACAGGAAGAGACTCTGTCCCATATTCATGGCCACTTGCTATGTGACTTACTTCCTCATTTGTTCCTGGACTCAATCAATTTTGCCTGAGCAATGGTGCTTGTAATCTTATTGGTTGACTGTAGCTTTGTCCCACCTCATACCTACCTAAGCTTCTTCTCCACCACTTTAGACCCACCTTACTGCATGGTTTCTCTATAAAGGTCCCTGGAAGAGACAGCTTCCTGGGAACAATATCCTAGGGTAGGGCCTTTTGTCTCTCTCTCATACAGGAGTTTTCTTTCCCCAATAAATATACTCTGCTCATGAAAAAGAATTACAAATTTAAAAAAATTACATTAAAGACAGTAATTTTCTTATTAATTAGTTTCAACTAAAAACCACAGTAAAATAATATTACATTTCCACTATGATTTACAACTTTTGAAATTATTAAAATTAGCTATCATGTATGAAAATGTGGAGAAATTGTAAATCTTACAGTTAGGTAATCAAATTATAAAATGGTGCTACCTAAATGGAAAACCTCAGATTATTATATTTCCAACAATTCTACCACTAATATACATGCAAGACAGAGTAAAATAGGTGTTCAAAGAATTTGCATATAGTCATAGAAGAACTAGTCACAATAGCCAAAATATATGAGTGTCCTAAATTTTCATCATCTACAGATAGAAAAAGAAAAAAAAAAAAAGCAGGCAAAATAGCTCAACAGATTAACCCCAACCTGCCCTGTGGTCTCTGCCCCAGGGCACTCTGACACAGAAATTGAGACTGGGAGTGATGGTGTATCTGTAATCCCAGCTCTTGGGAGGCTATAAACAAGCAGATCACTATGAGTCCAATATAGTAGTGAGACCCTGAACACCCTGTAGACCCTTCGCTAAAATATTAAAAAAAAATTAAAATCTATATAATGCAATATCATTTAGCTTTAAAAATGACAGTTAAAGTGATACATCTTATTTTAATATGATTGACAGTTCAAATTATGCTATGGGAAATAATGGGTAAAAAGCCTCTTATACCATTATATTTAATAACTGGAATGATTTATAAAGATGGAAATCAAAGCATATTAATAATGGTAAGAATCTATTAGAGGACATAAATAGAAAATGATAGCTTAAAGCATTTTCTCTTTCTTATTAAAGAAGGAAAATTTTTGGAACTACTTAGTAATGATTGAAAAACACTGGGAATCCATTTAGTGTCATTGATTTGACATTTCAAAATGATTATAGGTTCACAATTTATGTTGTGCATATTTTATAAATTGTATCAAAAACATTTTATAAATGAATGCTATCTTATGAAATGAGTTACTACAACATCATGTAATTCAATATAATCATTTGAATTGTGTTTCTAAACATTTTTTGTAGTTGCTCTGAATATAATTAATAAATCATATTTCATTTTTACATTTTCCACCTAGTTGCAATGAAAGTGATTTTGAAAATGCAACTTGCAAACAGAGAATGATTTTATAAGGCCATGAAACATATTACAGCACCATGTAGTGTCATGTTAAAATACAAGACAAAGCCATTTTAGAACTCCACATTATTGTTTCTAAGGAGAGTTAAAGCATCAAATTTTGACACCAAGACCAGCACTAATTATTGAGGTCTAATATCTGTGCACAACAGATTGTGTGGGACTTTAAATATTGCTCTTATGTTTACAGAAAAATTATTTTTTATCCATCTTATTAAAGAGACCATGGTACTTCAAGACTGAATATCAGTAAAATAGATATAAAAATTATACAGCAATTATAATCTTTGTCGGCAACGTTCTTATCCACTGGCCCTCATTGTTTCAAGTACCAAGGATTTTCAAATCACAAAGACTAATCTTTGACTTCTCCTCTTTCAATTTTCTGTATTTTAAAATGCTGAAACTCATTGAACTTTGAAATATTTTTGTATCTAGGCAACCTAAAGAAATCAGACAAATCAAAGCAGATTCCTTGAAGCTAATTTCAAAGGCATTACATTTCTGAAAAAGCAAGAATTCCATTAAAGTTGGCCGCATTCTTTTTATGTATCACTTCAGTTTTTTTCTTTTAAAAATAACATTTTAAGGAAGTATGATTGATGTAGATAAACCTGTATAGATTAATGTGCACAACTGAAAGAGTTCAGAGAACAGCCCACTCTGTGAGCCATCCTCCCAGTCCGTGTCATCACCCTTTCTTTGATCTACAAAACATTGGGCAATTTTCTTATGAGAACAGCGATAGACTCATAAAACAATTCAAGAAGCAATTTCTATATCTGTCTCTTCAGAAAAAGGTTTTGGTCTAGAATTTGCTGTTTGCAGCAAGAATTTGAATGACATTTTAAGATATAGGCTTATTCATTTTTCTGTCTATCAAATTTTGCTGTAACAACTTTGGTAAGATATACTCAAAAATATCTGTTAATGAAAGTACCCATTTCATTCAGTTGGTCGGATCAAACTGTTCTTATTAACTTTTCATATTTTTAAAATCTGTAGCCCTCACTTCTCTATCATGCCTAATGTTGGCACATTCACTCTCTTTTTGCTTATCAGTTTGGAGAGGGATTAATTCATGTGGACAATCATGTCAAAACTAAATATTATGATTAGATCCAAAGTATTCCCTAAAATTTCCCATACTGGGAATGCGAGTGTATTGTGAGGATGCTATACTCACACTGGATTAGTTTATTGATAAGTTTATATCTGACTTGCTCTTAGGAGATGGGTCTTTTTTCAAAGTAGGCACTGGGGAATCTGACGGAAAAATACATGCTTATTCCTGGCTCTCAGTTTTCTCCTTACTTCCTAGCTACTGTGAAGTGAAGAACATTACTGTAACATGTCACTTCACCACGCTGGCTCTGCTTCAGGAGATAGGTGTCCACCAATGGGCATGCTGAAATTTTTAGATATGATGATATTCTCCTTTGCTAAGTTACAGGTGTTGGGTGTTTTTCAAAATGACAGGAAGGTGACTAAGACAGAAAATTGGGCATGTTTAGGGAAAACTCTTAAGATGTTATACATGAGCTTAATGAGAGATTCTGGTAAAAGCTCAGGACACAAGAATGCTGACAGAGGAGTAGACAATAAATACAAGGCTCAGAAAGTTTCAGTTGAGAGCAAGGACTGCACTGAAAATTGGAATGGAAGCTATGTGTGCTACATACATCCTGACAGAAAATTTGCCTCACTTTTCCCACATCATGAAACTGCTATGGACTGAGATTAAGAGTGATGCTGATGAATTAATTAAGATGGAAACTAATTAATCTGTCAGTGAAAATTTCAAAGTGGACAATATTCAGGCTATGGCATCAGTGCTACTGACTACTCCTAGAGAGAGCTACAGAGAACACTAAGGGTCAGGAAATCAAGGTCAGAAAAGTTTTCCATTTCTCCAGAAATAATGCTTCTAAAAAAGACAGGGCTGCAGATAGCATGGTTGTTGCAAAGATTATCATTAAAAAGAAGTGAAATATTTTGCATCAAAACAATAGGTTACATGGTTTGAAGGTAATCTCAAGACTCAGCAAGATCTTGTCCTTCGCAGGCTCACTGATGAAAACTGCAAAGCTTCCACTTAAGAAGGGAAACATTGGGATTCTGTTAAAGAAGGACTGTAAAGGGACTTTTCCTTCTAGGATTTATTCTACAACACTTAATCAATCAGGCACTCAATTATCTCTAAACCATAATATAAAGTCTGGCTACTTTGTCAGGTGTCATATTTTGTCATCATAGAAATGCTGCTATTTTTATAGGCATATAAAATGCAAGTATTATGGGGTTATGAAGGTTTCTCTCAGGTTTCAGAATAATCAGTCTTTCCTTGAGAAGAAAGTACAAGATGGTGAAAAGCCAAAAGTGAAAAAGAGGTCTCCAATAGTTGGGAATATCAAGAACATGAATTGCCGGTTGAGAAAAACTGCAGCCAGTGAGTGGGTCCACTCCAAAGAAGAGGCAGGAGGACTGAAACTGGCAATGTCCTAGGGATGAGGCCATATAAGCCTTTGGAGACTCCCTGATTGAGAAAAACTCTAAGTTCTAATCCAGTAGAGGTCAGATGTGCTGAATTTATATCCCCTGAAATAAAAAGAATGATTTATAAGGAACACTGAGATTAAGAGTAAGAAATATTTATTGAGAAATAGCTCCTGAGACATAGAAGAGGCCCAGAAAGGGCTACCAAGACCCTTTGTCAGGGATAATTTATACAACAGAGTCACAATATGGAAATAACAAAAGTCAAACTATAATCTACCTAGTGGATTACTTATTAGCTACTTAGCTGATAAGTGTGACAGCTTGGTGAATAAGGAACTGGATCACACAGCAAGGGAACGTAAAAGACAGGAATTTGGAGGAAGGCATGGTTGCAGATATTCTAGTCACTCACCAGCCTATCTGGACTTCCTGGACCAGATGCAGTCAGTTACAGCTTATACCTTAGGAAGATATGGTTGCTCAGGAATTGCATCTTAATCTTGGAGGCCATTGCCCATGAATGTGCCTCCAGGCAAGGTTGTGACGCATTCTCATTTTCTGTACTGACTCCGTCAATGGACTAGTCCTGTCCAATGCCTATTGATGCCCACCTACCTGGACTGTCTGTAACATATCCATCCAACTGCCCAAGGTGCTTGACATTTGTTTCATTTAATTTTTTCCTTGCTGCATATTGATCTTGTTTTGGTCTGATTTTGTACTATTGTTCTATTTTTCCCTTTGTATATGGGAAAGTTTATCTTCTGCTATTCATATTAAAAATATTTAACTGTTTTTTTAAAATCTATGATGGCTCACAGGTCAGAGTTTACTTTTAGTCTCAGAGGAGTCTTTGGACTTGGCCATTCACATAATGTTGGTACTGTTAAAACTTTTAGTCTTGGAGATAGGATATTTTTTTTTTTTCATAATGAGATGGGCATGAGTCTTTTATGGGACAGATGTGAAGTTGAACATTTGAGTGTAACTTAAATAGCTCATATCTTTAGAAGGTAGTTGGGTCATGCAAGCACTATATCCATGGATTAGTCCACTGGTAAGTGTTAGCTGACTTGCTATTGGAAGTGGCGCCAGGTTAGAACTGGGCATGACCTGGAAAGTTGTATGCTTCTTGTCAATCCTCGATTCTCTCTGCTCACTGGAAACCATAAAGTTAAAAGTCTCCCCCCTCTGTGCCAGTGTCTGCTGCTCCTGCCCTGCAGCCAGATCACAGACTAAACCACCAAAACTAAGCCACAGTGAACTTCTCTCTGAATTGCAGCTATCGGATATTTTCTTGCAGCAATGGGAAAGTGACTAAGACACAATGTACTTTTTAATTTTTCCATTTTTTGGAGGGGAAAGATTACATTTTTTTTCTCTTACTAACATCTGTTGTGTTGTCCTACTTTGCTCCTTTTTATCCCAGTTTCTTGAAATTAAAACCTAGAAAAGATAAAAGCTTCACACTGTTATTTTTATAATTCTCTACTTTTTTTTCATTAAGTCCAGATAGGATAAATTTCCTACACTTACTATTTTACCTTCCTGCCACAACTATTAATATGACACATTATCACTATCTTTCTATTCAAACTTATTTCTAATTTGCCTACAAGCTTTTTCTTTATTCCATATGTCATGTAAATCTGCAATGTTTAATTTAGGGTTTTGTATAATTTATTGGTAATTACTTCCAATTTTATTCTTTAGAAACATACTGTCATTTCAATCTTTTCACATAGTTTGAAACCTGGCTTAAATTTTAGCTAATGGTCTATTTTAGATAATGTTCCTTGCACATTTAAAATGAGTGAATGTAAATTGAAAATACTCATCTGTATATCTAGGAGAGGCAAAGTTTTTTATCTACTTATTCATTTATTTATTTTAGAGACAGAGTCTCATTACTCAGTTTGGGCAGGGCTTGTGCTCACTTTTGCAACCCCCAGCAGGTTTGGAACCCACAATGATCCTCTGGTCTCAAGCTGGCCAGTTCTAGAACCAGCACAGCATATGGAGCTGGGGACCAAACTCTGGTCCTCGTGCTTTCTAAAAGATGCGAAGTCCTGATGGAGTTATTCAAATCATCTGTATGATTTATTATTCCCATCACAGTGCTACTAGTTACTAATAATTCTGACTTTCTTGTATATTTTTCTTTTACTTATCTTCTTAGTTTCAATTTATATTTTATAAATCATTTGTTCAAGGTATAAGTCCATTTATGCTTATCACATCTTACTAACATAAAATTAATGAATATGAATTTTCACTTTTTGCCTTTTTGTTCCTAGTTTTGAAAACAAGCATATATAGAATAAAAATAATTTTCTTCTTTCCATACTTTCATTTAAATTTTAGTTACATATTTACTTTTTCTCACTGTATATTTTTAAAATATATCTTCTGTCATTTACATCAATCATTACTATTTTCATGTTCACTTTCATAGTAGTTTTTGTTTGGTTTTACAAAATTAAATGCAGTTATCAATACATTTATTTTTATTTAAGCATAAGCTTCACATAGCTTTAGTTTAAAAAATAGACACCAACAACAAAAAAGGCACTATTTCAAAGTCCTTCCATCTTCCAACCATAAGAGCTCTAAACATTGAATATTCCTATTGGAAGAATAAGACAAAATATGAGTGGAGCCATGACATTTCAGAAAACAAAGAATACATGTATTGAGTTTTAAATACACTATTTAATACTTTTTTTGCCTTTTTTTTGGTTTCAGTCTTACATTTTCTGTACTCTTTAAAATCAATTGTATTTTTAAAATTAAGTTTAGTTAACTGATGGTTTAGCTGTGCCTACTTACCATGCAGATTAACACACATCTGCAGAACTTGTTGGCTTTGTCAGTTCTAGTTAGTCAATGGTGTGTTCCTTAATTGTAAATACTGTAACCTAATAACCATGTGTTGTATTTCCCCCAATAATTTGCATAATGTTATATATGTCATATCTATGCAATTATAAGACAGTGGTATAATTACCCTTTAAACAATTTTAAGACTTGGAAGCCCTTAAAACCTGACAATATAAAATAAACTTGTTGAAAGCAATGAGGGTGATTGGTCATTTTCTTCATATAAATGAATAACCTCCACCACACAACCACAACTTTGAGTAGGAAAGGTGCATTTTGGCTTACATTTTCAGTCCATGGGCACCTAGCTCCAAGAGGGAATCACCGTGGTGGAAGAGTTTGGCAGAGGAACTTACTCACATCAAGATGACCAGAGAGCAGAGTGAAAGGAGGAGTGGGGGGTAGTGCCTTTCCAGATAAGACCCAAATGACCCTCCTCCAATAAGACCTCACCTGTTTAGGGGAACTCAGCTATTGTGCCCCCAAGATCTATTCATTTTCCAAACACATAAGTCATTTTGGAAAAAAAATATATATATATACATATATATATGTATTTTTTTTTTCAGAACCAGGAATTGAACTCAGGCCCTTGTGCTTACCAGGAGAGTCCTTTTTCCACAAAGCCATCTCCCAGGCCCCAACATTTAAGATTTAAATGATCATAGAATGAATGTCAAACTTCTCTATGGAATAACATTTATACTTAAAGCAATCTGGCTATAATTTCACTGAGTAAAAGTTGTTGGAAAACTTCTCAGCAATAGATAATGTCTTGGAAATCTTAGAAAGCTATGGTAAAGAGAAATTAAAATGTCTCCAAGTATATATGAAATAAAATAATTTTCTTCTTTTCCATACTTTACATTTAAATTGAAATTTTAACAGTATCTTACTATATATTTTAATTACATGCTGTAAAGACTATTTTTGTTTTTATATAATTTACAACATTCAACTATTATGCACTACATTCACTGTATCTGAAATATACATTTTATTTTCCATTAATTTGGAAATTGCAATTTATCTTACTCAATTTACAAGGAAAGTTTTCATGAATTCTTAATGTGCAAAGCTTTCTTCTTTATGCAGAGACCTTACAATCCTTATTAAACTTCCTGACCCATACTGTGACAGGTCAGTGCAGTTAAAGGCTTTCTTTGTTCTCAACCACATTCACCAGCAGAAGTAGAGAAACAGTGTAAGACAGGTAAAACTTTAACTACAAGATATTGTGTATGCTAAGTTTTACACAGAAATAAAGCAAGACAAAAGGATTTTATTACAAAATAAGTTATGCTATGAAATTTAAATTAAATAAGCACAATGTGAACACAAAAATATGCACATCAAATGACTTAGAAGTGTAATTAGAAGAGATAAAAAATGAATCAAAAGACAGGAAGAACAGGGGGTGGCAGGCCCTACCTATCATCCGAGCACTCAGGAGGCTAAGGCAGGAAGACTATAGCAAAATAAGACCATCCTGGGCTACAAAATGAGGTTAAGGTCAGCTTAACTGGCCAGTGCAAGACAAAGCAAAATAAAACAAGAAAAAAGATAACAAGTAATGGTCAAACAATGGGGACCTTTAGACATGGAGCTTATGGATGAAGTCAGCTATTGATCAGGGGGAGCCAGATGAAAGCCACAGGATCAATGGGTGCAAAAGTGGGGAAAAATGGAAACAGTAAGTGTCAAGTAAATGTACTGTTACAGTATTAAAATGATAAGCTCTGAGGATATGAAAATCCTCAATGATCATTACTGGAGTAATGTATTGACCAGGAAATAATGTTGAGAAGTATGTAACATGGTATGTTTTACTGAAAATTCATGCCAAGTTATAGGGGGAACACTGGTAGGTTTTAGGGAATGCATGCTCAGACTTTTGACTTGCCTGGACCACATCAATGAAGTGTTTGGCTCAAAATAAAAAATGCAACATAGTTGATGTGCATAAGTAGCACAACTTCCTTTACTTTTTGTATTTTAACTAATTAAATACTTATACCAAAAACAAACTCAAGTTTAATAATTAGTTTATAAAATTTGGCTATCTGCACAATCACAATAAACACTTGTCTTCCCTGGCCAACACACAAAGAACTAGGTTGAAATATGTTTGCCAGTCATTGTGCATTTCATTCACCAAGTTGCATAAACATAGGTAGTTCCTGTCATGGTTTGTGTCTGAATGTCCCCCTAAAGCCACATGCAGTCATGGGGCAGCTTCTAGACATTATGATTGATAGTGCTCCACTGCTGGGATTATGGGTATGAGTGCTGCACCCACTCTGGGGCAGAGAGCCTGCATACAAGACAAGGGAGGGGAAAAGCCTTGCCCTTTGCTGCTCCTCTCTTTTCGCTCTTGCTGCTTTTGCTGTTTTCCCCCACCATGAACGGCTGCCCTCTGCCATGGGCCACCCTGCCTTGGAGCCAGATGGTTATGTACTGAAACCTCCACAAACTATGAGCAACATAAACCTTTCCTTCCTTATATTTTGGTAGAACCGGGTATTGAACTCAGGCCCTTGCACTTGCCAGGCAAGTGCTTATTCTACTGAGCTATTTCCCCAGAACCTCCTTCCTTAATTCTAAGCATCATGTATTTTGTCTCAGCAACAAGGGAAAAGTAACCAAGATATTAGCATGATTTGTAATCTGTGATTCCCATTTTCCATAATAACAGTTTATCATACTCATCTATCATAACACCCTTGCTATGGGTGCTGTTTGCTGTTTTATCTTGAGTTAATATATCACAGCACTCATCAAATAATTTACACAACAGGTAAAAACCAATTGAAGAATTAAATGTTAGCTCCCATTAATGAGCTATTAACTTGATAGATATAAAAAAGTAAATGCATAAATATAGCTCCAGAAAAACAGCTATTTAAAAAGGGGAAGGGATCTGCATGTCATACTAACCATTTAATTTAATTTAATTTTATTTTATTTTATTTTTTTGATGAAACCATTAACCACTTAATTTCAAACACCTACTTTTATTTGTAATTTCATTATTCTCAGCTAAGTATAACACCTAATACCCATTCAACAGTTATTAAAAGTTTCACAAAAACAATGTTCAGTTATCACATCCAATATATGATATCTCACTAATGTTGAAATAAATACATATACTCCACTCAGTTTAAAATTCATGTATCATCATTTCTGACACAGGCATTTAATGTTCTGCCTGTGTTTTACATACATGTGTGTGTTTATTTCTATACAGTTATATAACAGAGAAATTGATACAAAATTAAGAAAATCATATATATTTGGTAAATTATCATATGGTAAATAGTATGTATAAAAATCATGAAATATAAACCCCCACATACAAACTGAAACTCAAGTTAGAACTATTTTGAATTTACTGAATGTGTTGGGGGCTTGTTTGTTCATATTTTAAGTCAATATGGTATAAAATTACAAGCCCACTTATTATTCATTTAGGAAGCACAAAACAAAACTAACCCAGTGCTCATCAGTAAGCTTAGCTAAACTGTTTTCCTTCTTTCTTTCCATATCTATTCATTGGCCGTGGATATTACCCATATGATTGTCTAGCATTCTAATATCAACATTAAAATTTTGTAAATTCTCAAGATGTATAGAGTGATAATCTAGCTCAGTTTATTTATTTATTTATTCTATATTTTATTTTGTTTTTGGTGGAACCTGGGATTGAACTCAGACCCTTGCACTTGCCATGGAAGGGAAGTGCCTATTCCACTGAGCCATCTCCCTGGCCCCTTCTAACTCAGTTTAAACTGCACTCTAATCTCATATATATTTCACATATTCAAATTTTAGGAAATTACAGAAGTATCTTAGAAAGAGCAGCTCCAGAAGTCAATTTACGTATGATCCTGATCTCTATTTAATTATAAAAGAATAACTTTGCCAAGCCAATAAATTCTAGTTGAAATTTAAACAATTTATTCAAAAACTGAGTCACATATCTGTCCTCCAGTTACATGAAGCCTTGAGGCAGATAAATTTGGCAGGGCCAGTCTGAGTAATTTAGTAAAACTCTGTGTTGAAATGAAGTATTTAAAAAGGGCTGAGGAGGTCCCTCAGTGACAGAGAAATTGCCTAGCTTATACAGTTCCTAAATCACCTAACAAAAAAAGAAAAACTAAATAAATAAATTTCAAAACTTATAAACAATATGTATTTTATCACACTAGTTCAATATTTATTGAGTTATAAAACCATTTGCAAATGAGAAGAGCAACAAAAAAATGAAGGGATGGAGAGGTAAAGGAAGGGGAATTAGAAAGAACTGAGTTGCTCAGAAGCATGTATGCTAAAATTGGTACAGAAAAGACTAGCATGGCGTTTCTAGAAGGATGACATGCAAATTATGAAGTCTTCTGTATTTTTAAACATATTTAAGAAATACAGTGAAGCATACTGAACTCCAAATAGCCATGACCAAAGTAAATCTATACCAAGGCATAAAATAATCAAGACTCCAGAAATTCAGCACAATAACAGAAGACTAAAAGTAGAGGAAATAAATCACCTATAAAAGAAAGGGCATGATAAACACAGCAGAATTCTCAGCACAACCCTCAAATCAAGGAGAACTTCGAGTGAGGCAATCCATCCCTAGGGGAAAAATAGCTACATATGTGTTAAGGGAAAGCTTCAGGAAGAGGAGATAACAATTATAAATCTGTAGCCACCAAACACTGGTACATCCCAAGAAATAAAGCCAATTTTATTGGACATTAAAAAAAATTTAAAAACACTAACACAGTTATAATAGGAGAGTTTACTACCCCACTGTCACAAATAGATCAACTGGACAAAAACTGCCAAAGTGATATCACAACTAAGCCAAAGCTGTAAACAAATTAACTTGGCAAATGTATAGTTAATGCTCCATTGGAAAATATTGGTATACATTCTTCTCATGTGTACAAGGGACGTTTTCCAAACAGACTACATGACAGCTCTGAACACGCTTAAGTAAATGCAAAGGAACTGAAATCATCTCATGTGTATTATCTGACCATAGAGCAAAGAAAATGAAAATGAATGAGCAAAGAAACTACAAAATCTATATAAATACACAGAAATTGTAAAGTTACCCTCTGAACGATCACAGTATATACAGATAATATACTTTAATATTATCTGTGTGTCACAGGTAATATTAAAGTATAAGTTAGTTTCCCGTACACAAACAACAAATTAAGTAAAAGAGAAATTAAGGAAATCACACTTTTTCATGATAGCCTCCAAAGAAAATGAAATACTTAGAAATCAATCTAACAAAAAAAGTAAACAAAAAGATATCCCTTAATCACAGAGAGGAAAAACCAAGAAAGTGAACACAGCCATACTCCTGAAACTATGGTAGTGATCCCCCAAAATGCTATTAGTATATTCACAAAACTACAGAAAACTTTCCTAAAATTTATCTGGAAGAACAGACCTAGAATACCAAAGGGAAATCTTCACAGAAAAGACAGGGCAGAGGGCACCACAATCTCTGATTTCAAATTATACTACAAATGATTTTACTGTGATAAAATCAGAAGGTTATGAAAGACAACAAACCTGAGAGTCAGTGAAACAGACTAAAAGATGAAGACACACCTCCTAGCACATTCAGCTGCCTTATTTTTGACAAAAGGGCCAAGTAGGTTCACTTGAAGAAAAATATTGTCTTTAATAAATGATGGCAGAAAATTTCCTTTCCACATCAAAGACTAAAACTCAATCCATATCTTTCACTGTACCCTAAACTAAAATCAAAATGAATCAAATGTCTAAATATTACAAGACAAACACTGAATTTGTTGGAAGAGAGAATAGGTATAGCTCTTGAACTATTCAAAGTTTTAATGGGTGAGATCCCAATCACACAGGAAATACTACAAGGAATCAACGACTGGGAACTAATGCTATTAAAAAAATTATAGTAAAAAAATCAGGAATAGAGTGAAAACACAACATACAGAGTGAGAAAATGTCTTAGCCAGTTGTTCCTCAGACAAAAGACATATTTAGAACATACAAAAAAAAAAAGAAAAATAAAGATTCCCCCAAATATAAAGATTCAATCTAAATATGGGCATCTGAGATGAATAAATACCTCTCAGATGAAATATATATAAGTGGAAAATAAATATATGTAAAATTGTTCATCATCATTGGTCATTTAAGAAATGCTAATTAAAACACACTCCAAAAAGAATGGCAGTCATGAAGAAATTAACCAAGGACAAATGCTGCTGAATAATGAGAAGAAGGGAACTCTTCTCCACTATTGAGGGGAAGCTAGACCAGTGCAACCATTGCATGCTTGAACTTCTTTAAAAAATTAAGAAATCAGTGTGAAGATTTCACAAAAAAAACAGGCTTAGAGATTTCAGTTGATCCACTTGTTCACCTCTGATTATCTTCCTAGAGTAATTTAAAGTATCATATCACAGTGATATATGTGTACCTGTGCTTATAGCAGCACATCTATGTTTATAATGACTAAATCTTGGGAAAAAAGACTAAATGCCCATCAACAGAGGAATAAAGTAAGAAAAATAGAGATTTTTTTATACAATGGAATACCACTCACACATAAAGATAGATAAACTTGAGACATTTCTAGGTAAATGGATGCACTGTGAGACCGTGCTGAAGAAATACATCTGACACACATGTATAAACATCATGTCCCAGATGGGAGAAAGTAAAAGCATACCTATGGAATACAATGTCTAATAGATATTGTGAAATAGGAAGAAATTGCTCAAAACCAAGGGAGGCCTATTGAAGGGAAAGGGAAGAGGGAGAGAGAAAGGGAACAAAAAAGGAAGAAACTAAATAAAAGGACAAAATGGAAACAAAGATTTATAAACAGGGAGGGGAAGAGGGGTTGAAGGGAGAGGAGAGAATTTGGAAAAATAAGAATAAAATTATGTCATACGCCGATACACATTTCCCATGATGAATATGTCTTCATGTGTATAAATTTTACCAATGAACTTAATTTTAAAATAAGGTTGAAAAGAATTAAGATGTATAACATATACGTATAGATTTCTCACAAAGAATGTGACCATTATGTGCTATAATGATGTACATAATTTAAAATAATACCTGAAATGGAAATGGGTTGATCAACTTTAAACAATTAGAATAAAATATAGGCAATATTAGAATAATACATCAATAGAACTAAACTATCCAAATAAATAAGTATCACAAAATATTAATAAATAAATTGAAAATGAATGCAGGCTATATTGGAAATATCTGTACTATCTTTCTACAAATTCAAAATGTTTTGATTTTATAAATTGCATGGCCATCCAGATAGTTCAGTGGTCTAAAGGAACTGGGATTCGATATCTGGCATGTCATGCTGGCCCTGCCCTGGGCGTATACTAAGACACGGACTGAGACTGGATATGGTTGTGCACCCCTATAATTCCAGTGTTTGGGATTACACTGGCATGTCATGCCAGGCCTATCCCGGGGGTACACTAAGACATGGACTGAGACTGGATGTGGTTCTGCACCTCTGTGTTTGGGAGGCTGAAAACAGAAGAATCACTGTGTGTCCAATCTGTATAATAAGACCCTGTAACTCTGTACTAAATACACACATACATACATACATGCATACGTACATACATACATTTCAATTTATTTTTAAAATTATAGAGATTAGACACATTGCAGCATGTTTTCAGGAAGATATCCTTAGAGTATCCAGGATACATAATACAGTAATTTATCCTTTTTTCTTTCTCTTTACTTTTTGGGGAAGGGATGCTAGAGATTGAATCCAGGACATGTTTATTGTCCTACAAGCTCCACCTTCAGTCCTCTACTTTTCTTCAGAGTTTTTGTGAGATTATGATTAATTAATTCCTACTCCTTAACACTTGAGGATGACAGATGAAATGATCTAAGATGATTGATTCTATCAATGGCCATTGTTTTTGGGTCTGGCCATTGATCATGGACAGTTGCATACGATTATCTAATGTTTATAACATGGATATTAAGGTGGTATAAACTGTCAAGGAAAATAAGGGAGTACAGAATGTAGTTCTGGATAAAAAGAATAAATAAATAAAAACATATAAATAAAGCCGATGAGGGGGAACATGTTTCAGACAAACAAGGAAGGAGCCTCATAAACAGCCTCATCATTCTGGAGCTGTTATATATATATATATATACCTGAGAGTAATATATGAACATGTGCTGCTAAGGACTTGCACAGGAGTAGTCAGAGCAGTATTATGCGTATCAAATATTAAATCACATATCAAATTTTATCAAGGATGAAAGGCACACTTACACAAAATGAGGCCCTATTAAAGCAAAAATGTACAATATAGGAAAAAATGTAGCTGAACGTATCTACCACATTGAAAGAATCTACACCCTAAAAGAATTTCCTGCCAAGGAACTTTACAAACAAAATTCAAACCAAATAGTGGTAATCTATGTTTCAGACATCAAGATTAATTATCACACTTAAGAGAAGCTGAATCCAAGTGACATATTAGAAGTACCCTGACCAGGTAGGGAAAATTTTAATGTGCCCTAATTATATAAATGTTTCTGTAAGCTTTCTTTCCTTTTTTTTTTTTTTTTTTTTTTTTTTTTTTTTTGCAGTACCAGGGATTGAAGTCAGGATCATGTGCTTGCCAGGTAAGTGCTTGTTCTACTGAGCCATCTCCTGGGCCCTCTGTAATGTTTCTGAATCTTAAAATGGATTCCAGTATCATCTGAGAAACCTCTTCTGCCTCTTGCTCCTCTGCCTCCGCCTCATCTTGCTCTCCTTCCTGCTCTTCCTCTTCCTCTTTTCCTCCTTCTCCTCCTCTTCCTTCACAGTATTGAACCAAGGGGCTTACACGTGCTAGGTAGGGTCTCTGCCACTGAGCTAAACCCTCAGCACAGAGCCAACACACTCCGAAATCTTCATTATATTCAAGAGGCAGACCATGCTGTATTAAATGTTAACAAAACTTAGAGAATAAAGCAATGGTGCTCTTTCAATTAACTCACAAGAAAACAGCAAAAAGGTCTTAGACTGGGCTACAGGAAAAGAATGAGAAAATTGCATTGAAGTACTTTGCCGAATACAAGTCATTATCTTGGTATTTAGAAAAGTTCTTATACCAATGTTTAAAATGGTTTCATGCTTAGGCTAAGTACAGAAAAGTAAATGTAGTCTAAATTGTGACATGAAAGTGAGCTCATCTCCAAATATTTATACTCTTCTGAATGCAGCGAGGATTCCCGATAATATTTGCATCCAGGTCTTCATTTTATTTCTTTATTTATTTTTGCATCTACTGCAGAGTCTACAGAGTCTAACCACACAGATTGGACTCATAGTGATTCTCATGTTTTCAACCTCCCAAGCACTGCGATCACAGGCATGCGCCGCCACGCCCAGTCTAGTGGACCTCTCAGTGCATCCCAGGGATTGAACCCTAGTCACTGTGTCATTTTAAACATGTAAAATTTAGAAAGTTAAACTCTTGTAACAGCACAAGAAATTCACTGTTATGCTATCTCAATTAGTTTTTTTTTTTGAAATAAAAAAAATAGAACAACAAACTTTTCAAGAATGTTGCTTCAGAGAAACAAAAACATGACTTTTGAGTTTGACCTACAATCTTAGTTCTAGAGAAAGAAACAGATTCTTGCCAATTCTACTGAAAATCAAATGTATTATTCTAAGTAGTATAAATTGCAGTATAGTTCAGTTTAGGTTCTCACGAGAGAAATTCAAACATATAATTTCCTAAACATTTTTTTTAATTTTCTGCTCATTTTTGTCTTTTCTCTTCTTGATCACAGTAATGAAGAGCAATTATACCACTGATTTTCTGAACCCCTTCAACTCCTCTGTTCTATCATATTATTCCAGATAAAGTGGTTAAACTTTCTGCTATTTTTGTGAAATTGTTGCGGTAGAGATGTACTAGAGTGTCTGGTTTACATATTCTCTGCATCTGATTTCAATGTAACGTTTTACAAACATATTTTCTTGTCACTAATTATCCTGGATTTAACGATATAGTATTTAATTGAATAAATTTTAAAATTCAGTCAATAGTAATTATTAAAATATGTTACTGTAAGGGCTGGTGAGATATCTCAGCATGCTAAATGTCTGTGTAGGCAAGTGTAGGGACCAGGATTTGATCCCAGCACCACATGCTGTGCCAGATCCACTGCTGGGAGCACTGAGCAGGCCATCGAAACCAGATGAGAGGAGAAATCCCCACTCGGGCCCCCCTCCCGCCCCTCTCTCAGACAGGAGCTTTCTTTCCCTCAATAAACCTATCTGCTCATTAAAAAAAAAAGAAAAGAAACCAGGTGAGGTAGTGCATGCCTGTAATCCCAGTGATGGGAAGACTGAATACAGGGGGATCACTAGGAGTCCTCTCCACATAGTGAGACCCTGTTCCAAATACATAAATAATAACAATAAATAAAAATGTTCTTTTTCTACTATGGAATGAAATTATACTCTGGTGTCTTCTCAGTGATATTTTTTGATATAATGAGAATGTAAGATTAAACTAATGGACATTTGAATTTGAAAATATGTAAGAGAAACTAAAAAACAGTAAATAGAGGAAGCCTTGAAGTAATTGTATGTCTTTCTAAAACTTAATTCTAAATCTGTATTTTCTTACCCTCTTTTATGCAAAACAAAGATAAGCAATACAAATTAATTTGGTCAATCTATATTTTACTTACTTGATGCAACATTTTTGACTTTTGCTAAAAATGAAATTGGAAATACAAAAGAAGAGATTTTTCAGCTATTACTAAATACAAAATTAATTCAAATTAGTTCTAGGAAATGTAATATTAGTTCAACTATGGGGTTGGAATCAAGCAAGGAAATTACAGGCTCTGAGGAACATTAGCCTCGGAGCAGATGGATGCAAGGCTGTGGCTGCATGGGCTCTGGACAGTGCCTGGCTCTGAGAACTCCAGCAGGTGGAGGGGTGGCTCTGGGGTCAGGCTGGGGTACCCACAAGGGTGGGAAATTCTGCCATTGAAATTGAAGCCAGAAGAGAAATTGCAACATACCATTAACACTTAAAGAAACTGAACTGTTATCCCAACACTTGGGATGCTGTGACAGGAGGCTTATTGCAAGTTTGAGGTGAGCTGGGCTACAAGGTAAGATCAAGAGCATCCTTAAGTACATAGTGAAACTCTGTCTCAAAAGCCAAAAAAATAAAGAAATGTTGCCAAAAAACTGTCATTCTTCATATTACCAGGCCCAGATGGAGAAGAAAGAAAGAAAGAGAGAAAGGAAGGAAGGAAGGAAGGAAGGAAGGAAGGAAGGAAGGAAGGAAGGAAGGAAGGAAGGAAGGAAGGAAGAAGTGGTAGCAGCAGAAGAAAAAGCAGCAGGAGCAGCAGCAGAAGGATGAGAAGGAAGAGGATAAGGAGAAGAAGAAAGGGGGAGAAGGAAAAGAGGACAAAGAGAAGGGAAAGGGAGAAATTCCTTCATGAAAAAGAAAAATATCAAGCAACATGATAGATATAATTGATTCAGAAACTCATGAAAAGAGCCCACAAATCTAACATCTTTAAAACAATATACATCACATCATGAGCCATCACACCTCTCATTCTAAGATCTCCTTTCAGCATCAGTTTTCTGGGATCAACACCAGGGATGCAGGATAGAGTCTGAAATTGAATTTTGTTTTGTTTTTCCAATGTTTCTATTGACCCTTTTGTTTGGTGTTGGTGATGATGATGGAAAACTGCTTCAACTGTAATTCACTATGAACTGCATTTAATGACACCAATTTACACTTGGGTCTCTTAGTACCAAAGTTGAACTGGGTTGGGTCAGCTCTATTTAGATGAAAAATTATTAGTTCACTAATAACTTTCCTTTCATACAACTTTTAGCAAGATCTCATAAAGGAAGATGGAGTTGGAAATTGCTATCACGGTATGTTTCCTAATTTGCAGCAATCATGTTCCCTGGTACTTACATTTGCTGTGCATGGGGATTTATCTTGCCTTCTCCATGACCAGGTCAGTGCCCATGGGTGTGTAACCCCAGCCACGACTGCAGAATTTCCTGGGACACCAGAAGCTACATTCTGTTGGACATTGCTCCAAGACTGAAAGAAACATGACAAACTCACAAATACCAGGTTTTCAGGGTACTGAAATGCAAATAAATTGGGAAGTAGTATTAAAGCTTTATTCCCCCTTTTTTAAATCCATAATGAATTTACCAATATTTTATTTTTTTATTTCCTTTCATTTCATTTGTTTGCCTTTCAGATCTCCCAAAGAGCATCTGGGATCTAGGTTTTGACTGTTTTTTTCTTCTTTACAATTAATGTCATACATTTTCAGATTGGTAAGGAATTTTAATCTATCTCCATTGTGCTAAAGCAGTTTTGCACTGGGGAGATGGCTCAGAATAAGTGCTTCCCTGGCAAGTGCAAGGGCCTAAGTTCAATCCCTGGTTCCACCAAAAATTAAAAAATAAAAATAATAAATAAATAAAATAATTTTGGCCAAACAGAGAAGTAAATGACAAATCTTTTTAATTAGCATTGGCTGCTCATCTCTTAGAGTATAATCAGTGTAATTTATGAGATCCTGCTAAAAGTTGTATGAAAGGAAAGTTATTAGTGAACTAATAATTTTTCATCTAAATAGAGATGACCCAATCCAGTTCAGCTTTGGTACTAAGAGACCCAAGTATAAATTGGTGTCATTAAATGCAGTTCATAGTGAATTACAGTTGAAGCAGTTTTCCATCACCATCACCAACACCAAACAAAAGGGTCATTAGAAACATTGGAAAAACAAAACAAAACAAAAGTGAATGAGATGGCTCTTTCACCATTATCTCTGATTGCTATGCTGTTGGCTTCACTACTCAACAATTCTACCCTCATAGTGATTACCAACAATCTCTAGGCTCACTTACATTCATAATTAAGAATCCTAGAATAAAAAGCTAGATGCTCTAGAGATAATTCCAGTACATTTGTAGAGCTGATTATAATTGATATGGCATCATTCTTGTACCTATGAATTAAGTACTGAAATAGAATGGAAGTGGCTGTGAATGTATTTACTACATGGCGTTTTGGTTTTAGCTATTATTATCCCCAGACCTAAGAGGGCAGTGTTAGACTCAAATTACATGAACTGAGAAGGGAAAGGAGTTATTTCTCAAAGGGGGCATAAGTTACTACAGTTAATTTTTTAGGAATGCAAAATAACTTATATAGGTCTCATAAATACTTTAGTCTTATGATGATATAGTTTTCTAGTGTCACATGTGATATTATAAAAAATTACATGTGAATAAACATCTTCAAGTAAGAGAGATTATGTCTATGATTTTGTTTCTTATGCAACAGGAGACATTTCACTTTCAAAACTACCAGGGAACTTCACAGCAACTGCGTGTATTTAAGGGAATTTGTGTCAGTAGAAGTTGGTAAACAGCAGCAGCAACGTAGACAGCAGTGTTCTTTTTTTGAGGATAATAACTGTAATGCATACTAGTTCCACCTGTACTCAAGGCAAAGCCTGAGCAGTAGTTTTAGACTGATACCAGACTTCTGTCTGCTTAGAAGCCAAACTTCACAAGCCAAAAACTTCAGGCTTTCACAGAGAGCCAGTCAATGAGTGGCTGGAACTCAGCCACTCAGCCACTGACAAAAGATCTACAAGGTGCTGTACATGGTTCTAGTATAAATCCTGAGGGGATCTGACTGACCTCATCAGACAAGAAAGTTACATTTTTAGTTATATAGGTCTTGCTTTAACTTGGTCTTAACCATCCAGGAGAACAGCATAACCACAGGGTATAAAATTAATGCCATATTAATGTGCTGAGCTATGAAAGACTCAAGTCAACAATTTCTGACAATTGCCAGTTCTGTTGATTACAAACTTTACAAGTAAATATGTTGAAAAGAAGTTTGTGACAAATATAGATTGATATAGGAGACTTCCAAGGTTTAGTGAGTATGATGTCTTATTAATAGCTTTAACAATTGCTATATGAAGAAGACAGACATGTAAAATGTGTCTAGCAAATCAAATCTAGGTTACAAAACTAACAAAACTCGTAATAAATTATATGTTGAGAATGTTTATAATTAATTCTGTATGTTACTTGTCATTTTTAAATGAATATGACTTTCTGTAAAAATGTTGTCAAGTATTTATTGTCAAGATGCATGCTTTTTAATCTCACAGAAAAAATCCTATAGTATGCACACTTTCAAGTAGAAGGTGAATGTAGAGAACTGATAAGCTAGTACTTTGTGGGATGTGGCAAAATCAGTTAAAAAATAAGGCCAGTTTATAAGTACAAGCTTTTTAATTTGTACTTCCCTGATCTAATTTATTAATGAGCACATAATTTTGTCGCCATAGCTCTTAAGTCATTGTGCAGCTCAGTACTGTAAACATTTGCCTGTGATTTCTTCTAGGACCCTAGAGGTGCCATATTTAAATTTTTCATCCACTTTTAGCTGATTTTTAGGAATAGTATGAAACAGAGACCCAATCTAGTTCTTTCATATATGACAGCTCAGTTTTCCCAATGTCATTTATCAGAAAGATTCTTTCTTCTCTGTGTATTTTTATCAGTTAAGTATGCATGTACATGTGGATTTATTCCTGAGCTTTGTATTTTATTATATTGATCTGTACTTCTGACTTTACACCAACCCCATGTTTTAATAGTTAGAACTAGTGAAAAGAAAATCTACAACATAAGAGAAAATAATTAAAAACAAATGTCACATAAAAATAAATTCTAAAAAGCATTAGAAATCCTACAATGTAATGATAAACAATTAATACTCTTAATAATCACATTCATTTAACCAGAAAATAACCGATACATTTATCCAAAGAAAGCATACACATAATTAAAAAATAAATGAGAAAGTGCTGGACAACTCTAATCTTCAAGAAAATGCAAATCATGTAAGATGTAGTGGCACATGCCTGTTATCCCAGACTCAGGAGGCTGAGGCAAGAGGACTGCCAAGAGTTTGAAGCCAGCCTGGGCTACATAGTGAGTTCAAAGCCAGCCTGAATTGCACTGTCAGAATCTATTGTGAACAAACATAAACAAACAAAACCTTTTAGAGACCAGAAAATTGCTTATGAAGTAAAAAAGAATAAACTCAAATATTGGAATTGATGATTATGGAGATAGGCATGATTGATATATGATGTATGTATGTGTATATGAAAAGTCGCTATGAAATCCTATTGCCAAAATACATGTATACTAATAATTGTAATAAAGTAAAAACAGAAAGGTATTGTTGTTATTAGTAGTATGTCTGTCATAATCATGTAAATGCATAGCTACATCAGGATTAATGACAAACAATATATTTATTGCTTATATCAAACACATAATAGTGATCATGAGCAACTAAGATCAAATATGTATCAAATAAAGAATTTGAAAAGGGTCAGCCAAATAAATCAGCAGATTAAAACACCTGCTTAGGCAGATGCAAGAGCCAGGGTTCATGGTTTGATCCCCAGTGTGCCGTGCCCACAGGGCACACTGAGGCTGCGACTGAGACTGGACATGGTGGGGCAGGCCTGTAATCCCAGCTCTGGGGAGGCTGAACACAGGAGAATCACTCTGAGTCTGATATAAATAATGAGACCCTTAGACCTTAGATTGTTATTAAAAAAAAAAGTTGAAGAACTTAAGGTAAAAGAATGTGGTATTAATTGAAACAAACAGTTTGAAAATAATTCCTCTATTACGTAATACTGCTTGCATAAACTTCGATCCATTCACACAGGAAGTATTATAGAAACAGAAATTAATGAATGCTGAGTATACCCACTGACAGTATTCAGTTACCTTTATGATATATTTTCAGTGAATACAGCAAGGTCCTGAACTTGCTTGCTTTTTGTGTAACAGATTGTGTGGAAACAAGAAACGTGTTTGTGCTTTCATGTTTGCAGGCATGAACAAGAAACTAATGAAAGAAACTTGAGCAGGGAAGAAGAGAACGGAAGGAGGGAGAAAGAAGGAAACAACTCTAATGGAAACCCATCTCCAAAGTTTTAATAAAGTCTGTAGTTAACTAAAGCTGCTGATGAAATAAAATAAATGAGCTGCTGATCCTAAAGCAAGCTACCATTTTGCCTGACCAGTAGATCACGCAAATTCACAATGAGACCAAGAGAGAGAAAGCTAGAAAAATTATTCATTTGCTTTTGAGATGATCATTAGCATACCTTTAATTTGAAAATTAAAAGGGAAAACCCAAACATAGCCCATTCCTTTCAGAGCACTGTTTTTCAGTGTGACCAAACTGCTCCAGGCAATAAGGACTAGCTTTGTTTTGTAGAAGACAGTTAGTTGGTAAGTGTTAAAATAATGATAAAACTAGAGCATCATCATTTTACAAACATTCAACAGTATTTGTAATTAAGGTTAAAATAACTGGCTCACTGACGGAGGAATTAACATCTGCACAGTTTAGGGTACTTTTTAATTGCAAAGAGAAAAGCATGGCTTGGGGGACATGCTCCACCTTCCAAAGTAGCTACTCTTAGCATCTTCATTGCTGTACAAGCAGATGTCATACATTTCCTATTGGGCTTATAAAATATTAGTTTTAATCTCATCTACATTGAAGTAGGATTGTTCAGTGAAATAAAAATTGTTTATCAATCTGTTAATTTAGACTTTATTTAGTTTAGTTTATAATTGTTTTAATTAATTGCATTATTAATAATTAACGTGACCAAAAATAACTGTCATTTTTGCCACTTAAACATTTATTATTTCATTGTTGTCACAATAATTATTCTATAGTTAATTTCACACAATGTGTGGGGTCCAAGTCGAACAGACTGTGGGATAATTGTTATATCATTCAAAACAATATAAGTCTGTGGAAGAAATCCTGCATTCCATAAGAATCTGAGAAAAGAAAGATAAAGAAAAACAATGTTAAAGGCACTTTATCTTCTTTACAAATGTATTGAAAAAATATAGTTCTTATAGTTTGTGTGTGTTTGTCCCCACCCACCCCCAGCAGCCTCATGCAGTCACTGAGGCAGTTCTGGAATTTGTGATTAATTCATGATCCAGGGCCAGGATTATGGATCTGAGTACTGCTGGGATTATGGGTGTGAGTGCTGCATCCAGCCTGGGGCGGATAGCCTAGGGTAATGCAAAGGAGGCAGGACTTCTCTGTTGCCATGGTTGCTGCTACTCCTCCTCTTGCTCTCTCGTTTTTACTACCACCATGAAAGCTTGCTCTCTGCCATGTGCCAGTCTAGTTTGGAGCCAGTTTTGTATGGACTGAAGCCTCCACAAACTGTGAGCTAAATAAATCTTTCCTTCCTTCATTTTGAATGACAGGTATTTGTCCCAGCATGAGAGAGGAGTAACTGAAACAATAGCCCACAAAGTCTTCAAAGAGTCCATCATGTTTTTCACTTTCTCTTTCTGTGCTTCTTTATGATGAGGTTGATATTAGATGTTCATATCTAGGCATCGTCAGTTTGTGTTAGCACAAGGCAAATTTCTGCCAGATGTACATGCTGAAGTAAAGGTCTTTGAAAATCAATAAAGAGGGCCGTCCAAATAGCTCAGCAGATTAAAGCCCCTGCAAGCAGGCCCAGGGGCAGGGGGTTTGATTCCCCAAGCCTGCCATGCAGGGTCTGCCCCTGGGGGCCCTCTGAGAGGGCAATTGAGACTGGGTGTGGTGGTGGACCTGTAATCCCAGTGCTTGTGAGGCTGTGAACAGATGGATCACTATGAGTCTGATCTAGTAGTGAGACCCTGAACACCCTGTAGACCCTTCCCTAAAAAATGCAAAAAAATCAATAAAGAGGTACAAAAATCAGACTCAGTTAAGGAATTCTTACTTTTTTTTTCTAAAATAATATGCTGTGATTGATTGCAATCTGATTTTTCAGTGGGTAAAAATTTTCTTATCTTAAAAGAAAAAATTTATAGACAAATACGTACATGCTATTGGAAGCGTACAGTGAGCTTTTTAATGATGCCATATAGATGACATTTGAAGAATTATTTTTGTTAAAATACAATTTAAGAGATAGTATTTGATTTTTCAGAACTCAAATGCATAAAAGATGTAAATATGACCTTCTGGGCTTGTGCAACTCATGTTATGGGTTTGACTTATTCATACCCATGAAGTCTGTAAAATGAAGAATTAATCTCTTAGGCATGTTAATGTGTTCCTTTGACAACTCCTATTAACTACATCAAAGCATTTAAATTGCAGATACTCTGCTGAGTGAATATTCACAAGATATGTAACAGCCCTACCCCAGAATACCAGATGTTCCTTAATGGAATATGACAATGTTTTGTTTTGTGATTTACACAACGTTAGATCTTTTTCATATTGTTCTGGCTACAGAGGAAGGAAAGAGATAAAGAAAAGTAAAAAGAAGGAGGAAAGAAGGAAAAGAAGGAGAATGAAGAAGGCAGCAAGGAATACAATCAAGATAGTCATACTTTCTTTTTTACACTAGCACAGGAATCTTCATGGCTCATTATCTTACAAACCCTCAGTCCCTTCATGCACAGTTCTAAGCTCCACTTTACTTTTGTGCAATGTAAATATATTTGCTTTTATGTTACTTGCTTTTTTTTTTTTTTTTAAGTATAGGGTCTACAGGGTCACACTAGCTATATCGGACTGTAGTGATTCTCCTGAGCCTCCCAATGCGGGAATCACAGGCAAGTGCCACCCCACACCCAGTCTCAATCACCCTCTCATCGAGCCCCCAGGGTACGGCTGGCGTGGCAGACCCAGAGATCAAACCCCAGCCCCCTGCATCTGCTAAGCAGGCACTTTAATACACTCAACTAGTTGGCCGGCCATTTGTTACTTGGTTTTAATATGAGTAATAATGTTATTTATTTATTTTCTTTCAAAAGTTGATTATTTTCTTTGGGTAGAAGAAAATTTTTAAACATTTTGAAATTATAAATTTTGATAATCAAATGTTTTTAAGGTGATAGATTATCTTTGTTAAAGAGCAGTAGAGTGGAGGTATTCCCCAGGGAGGAAGGAGGAAAGACCTTCTCGACAGCTACAAACCTAGACACAAGTTCTTCCTCTTCCTCCCTTTACTGTAAATTTCTATGAATAGGCAGCTGTACAACATGCAATGGATCGTCATTTATGTCCACTTTTCTTTTTTGGAAGGTCAGCGTCTTATTCACATTCCTTTTCATGGAGACACAATACTTCAACCTAGAGGAGGAGAGATTATTTTTGCTCACAGATCCAAAAGTTTCAGTCTACAGTTTAGCAGGATCCAATACAGGACGAACACAAAGCCAGCGTGGGGGCAGGGAGAAAAGGGAGGAGCTGGGGGAGAGACGGACTTCCAGGTCCTGCCCCAATAACGCTTCTCTGACACACTTCATTCCCTGACAGCACCATCAGCTACTGAACTCATTAGTGGATGCGTTTCTTAATGAGCATAGAGCATCCAGATTCACTCGCTTTTCAGAAGCCCCACTTTTGAGCACAGGTGAATTTTGGGGGCTACTCCAGAACCAAAGCACAGCTTATAGATTCACTGTAGAGGTGCATTTTTAATACATTGTTGGGTACATTTAAGTGATAGTGCTTTGGAAGAAACTGTCCATGTTACCTATATGATCTAATTGGTTGGACTACAGCGCTTCAGAGTATAATTTTATATAAATATAAATTTTATTAGATTGGAAGGAATAGCTGTAAATTCTGTTTGAAACTTTAGTTATTTGTATCTTCTTGCTGTGCCATTTACTGAAAAGAATGTCAACTTGGTTTATATTTCCTAAGAAACAGTCTTTTCTAATGAGACATACAGACATGCAAAGACATAAGGGAAAGTATAAATAGTTAATGAAACAAGACAATGTCAGCAGCTACATTCTGTAGGAATTCAACACCATGGTATTCTGAAAGTGGAAAATCTACAGAGACAGTGCAAAGACAAGGCATGCTGGACATTTGGTTGGGGAGATGCGGATGAGGAAGCACGGGAGATCATAAGGTGAGTGTGGCTGACCTGTGTGGCCTTGTACTGGTGAAGGCATGTCATCACACGTGTGTCAAAAGCTCGTGAATAGTGCAACAGAAGCGAACCCTAATATACACTGCGAACTCCTTAGTAACAATGATCAGGTGGGGTTCATCTGTTCCAACATTTATAACACATTCATGCCAGATGATAGTCAATAGCTTGCAATTCTACATTCTAAGCAAATCTAAAACTGCTCTAAGAAATAGCCTTTTCATTTTAAAAAGTAAAAAGAAAAAATCACTTATTTTTCATCCAAAATAAAAAAGTATAAAACTACAGAAAATGAAGAAGATGCGAAAAATGACTTTTAAGTTCTTAAGAATGTTTTCTAAATAGACTTTTGGCCAGGATGCACACAGACTTATTTTGAAAATTGTTTCAGGAAATAACATTGCCTATTTTGTGGGAAAATGATTTTGTTAGTTGGCTTTAATTTAATGTTTGATTAAGGAAATAAACTGAGTTTAGGGCAGTGACTATATTTAATACCATGACTACTTACATCAATACTCAAAGCAATATAATATTAAAAACCAAGTTGGCATATATACTATTGAAAAAAATTTTTAAAGTTTTGTAACGTGTGTGGTGTCTTTACATTTTACAGTCCTCTACCAACTGCGCTATAAAATCTAAGTAAATCAAAACCAGCAGGATGTGTGTGTACTGCACATCTGCTGCAGGCTCGGCGCCTACACAAAGCAATCATGGAAAGGGAGCCTACGCTGGCTGCTCCTCACCGGAGTTGCATTGTGAGGGCTCCTGTGTGCTCCTGGAAAAGCCCTGGGGACCTACATCTCAGCACAACAATATATTCATGGGAGCACCTTACTATTCTGATCAGATCTGCTGTGAAGTTCAACACAAGCCCATCCTCCTTGCCACAGTGGCATACAATGACAATCCATCCAGGGCAGCTGGCCCCACGATGGCTTCAGAAGCCTCCTTACAAAACAAGCTATGCATAGGCACTTCTGTGTGACAATTTTCTGGGATGTTTTGCTCAAAGACACTGATGCTAGTGATAAGGAGAGTTATAAATATATAATTGTTCCACTCAGTAATTTGCATATGTTACATATTTCCCTTTACTACTATATTGAAAAAGTTTATATGGGATAATATTCTTGTTGTCTTTAATAGATAGGGGGATGAGATAGGTGCCAGAGAGATTAAGTAAAAAAATCTAAGGTTGACTGTTAGGGAAGGAAGAAAGTTTGGAGCTAGACTTGCCTATATGCCAACCATACACTCATTTTGGCTACTATGTAAGAAAAGAAATCCTTGCTGTAAGGGGATTTAATAGGCTGCTGTGGAGAAGGGCAGTACAGCTCAGGAGACAAGCCTTATTCCTTATATAATGGTAGCCACGGTGCAGAGACCTGGAAAATAAGAGTAGCAGTAATCAAAGCAGTGAAAAGTTGCAGAGCTATGTATCAGTACGTAGATACGTATTTAAAAATATAATGACTACACTTTTAAATGATTGAAAATACATATAAATATATGTACATATGTAAGTATCTGACATCCAAAAATATTAAAGACATTAAAGAGAAAAATAGCTTCTATATATGACAATTATGACTTTTATCACTCCTGAATTCTCTGTAGAGAAAATTCACTGGAATATGAAATTAATTTCCTAAGATAGTCAATGATAAATTCCTAAGGTAAAGCATCCTTGTGCTGAAATAACTATGGAGACCCAGATACTACAATATTATATCTCCTGACTAGAAATGAGAAGGTTGTTCTATATTTGACCTTCCTGTTTATAAAAAATTAGAGTCATGATGAATTAAACATTAGACTGTTTTGCATTTTTATCTCATGTTTATCTCATGTTTATAGCTATAGCATTTTCAATGTCAAATTATTTTGGCAGCTGCGTTCTGTAGATATTTCCTTTTGTTTATTCATTTTTATAAAATATAACATGGAAATGTACCCACATTTCAATAGTCTAGTTGTTTTCAAATGCCTCAGAAATAGCTCACTTTGTAATATATACTGTATTTCAAATAAATTGTGCAACCTTTATTCTCAATGAGTTGTTTGCTAAAATTCATGTGAAGTAGAGATTTTGCTTTGAAAATGCAGGAACTGAAAGAAAAAGTTAGTGAAATAAGAAACCTTGTCAAGGACAAGCGATGTGGTCATTCTGTTTGGTAAGAACATAAATAGCTCGATCACCATCACCCGAGGCATGAAGGTATTACCTTTGTCCTTCAGGTCGAGCAGATCATGAACAAATGATTTGCACTAATTATTCCAATTCCTACCTCATTGTTGAAGGTTTTTTTGTAATCAAGGAAAGACTCTCTAGTGCACCAAGGCTCAAGGCTGCCTACCTTTCTAAAATGTTTAGAAGAGCACATTTCATAGCATAAAGTGTTTATGGGAGAGCAGGTGTTATTCAAGTCATGAGTTAAAATAACCAAGGGAAAATGTGGCCATACAGAGCCTAGTCCCAGGCACTGCACAGATAAAACAATATTTCTTGTTTTTATAACAAAGTAACATGAAACATAAAGTTTAGTGTAGGAGATGTAATTCTCTTCCTCATGAAATCTTGTTATATATATATAAACAGTTAATATTTATTTTTGTTGTTTGTTTTAATAAATCACATTATGGATTGTTCTCATTCCACTAGAAATCAGAGTTGCATGAATTTGCAAATCACTAATAAGTATTGTTTCAACATTTTTTTGTTTAATGTTATTTGTTTCACATAAACAGTTTTCTCTAGTGAACTGTCCCTTTTGGTTGCTATTTATGACTTGTACTTCTACATGGAATTTATTTATTTTATTTTATTTATTTTAAATTTTAAATTTTCAGCAGAATGGAGGATTCAACTCAGGCCCTTGTGCTTGCCAGGGAAGTGTTTATACTGAGCCATTCCCCAGCCCTACCACATGGTATTTATATTGAGGAGTTTACCTGATTTGGAAGAAGAGGCCAGGGATTCTGATCTCACATTATAGGTGTGCAGGGGGTGCCATCTCCCCAGGAGTGCTTATACCCATCACTGGACAACAACTCAGACAGCTCATCCTTATGGACAAATCTCATGCCCATCCTGTGATCCTGGCCCACAGTAGGACTTGATGTTTCTACCTTAGCCTCTGAATCACTGGGCACATCTGAGCCCCTTCATAGTCCCTTGAAAGATGTCCTTGAAGAAACTCTGACGTAGTTAAACAGACTCACTTTTCAGTAATAAATAAGCTCACCTCCTTATCAGCAATACTGAAGTAACCCCAGGTGCTCAGACCTCTTTTTCCAAGTGTCCATTTCCAATGGGGGTAAATGACTTCACGTGAAGAATGCTCTTCAGTCTCTCTAGTATAAACTCCATAGAAGCAATCTATATCTATTACCTAATTAGGAAATACTTATCTATTCTTGCCCACCTTGTATTTTCCCACAATCTTTTGGCTAAGACGTATTATAAGGAAGCAAAACAAGAAAGAGGAAAAGCAAAAATGAAAGAAAATTAACATATCCCACATACGTTATTGCACTAATCTATGCTTAAGTTTCTTCACCTCAAAGAAGTGAACATCCACTTAAAATGGTTCATGCAATGATCAATGAAAATGTATACTTAAATTAACAGTTGCTAACATTCTTCTCAATGGTACTATTATATGTAGTTCTTTGATTCAAGTAAACATAATAATTTGGTATACTACACTACATTGGATTGCTATTATTTTATTGCAGTAATCATATATATATCTTGTTGATTTCTTTATGATTACTTTAATAAAACTTTCTAGAATGCTTCTGTTCCAGCAAACATCCCAAAGGAAAGACAAATAATCTAAGGCAACTGTGTTAACTATAACCGTTGTTTAGAAATCAGCAAAGAAATAATCTAGAAACCATAGAAATTATTGTAAATTGATTCTCTATTAATCAGCTGGATATTCTGTTCAGGTGTATATATAATTATATATTATAAATTGCATACTATACAATTGTTAATAGTAATTATAATTACTATATAATCATACATAATTCTATATGTAACTTCTCAGGACAGACTCAAAATACAAACTAATTGTCCATCTTTGTTCAGTTCTACCTGTCGCTTTTTTATACATAGAACCTACCCAAACATAAAATGGTTTCAGATTATTCAAAGCGAGAATCAGTTGGTCCATGAGCTCATGCACAATTTCCAGTGAAAACAAAAGTAAATAATCAGGACTTAGGTATTTCAAATAAACTTGAGTGCTGTCTTTCAGTGTTGTCTATGCTGTCCCACAGAATCTGAAGGTGCATGAAAGTTAAACAGGCAAAGACAAGTTACGTATTGATCAGGCTAGAGATCAACCAGGCACATACACCAGCACTTAAGGAAACTCTTATAGCAATGCTATTGCTACTTGATAGAGAAATATGACTTAGATTTATTTAAGTCATTGTTTGATGTCACTGAATCTCAGGGAAAGCTCAGCAGGTTTTTTGCAAGTCTCTATCATTTGTCCTTAGCGCAGAGCTGGGAAGGTGTCCTGAGTGAGTCAAGCAGCCTATCCACGATCTCAGAGAATCCCCCCCAGCAGCAGGAGCTCTGCTCGTGTTCCTGTGACACTTACAGTCCACAGCTCTTCTATTTCCCAAATTTATTTAATGATTGCATATCTTAATAAGAAATGTGGATATGAGCTAAGAAGCCTGGGTATCGTCTCACAAAGACATGACAGCTGTACATTTCAGAGAAACCACTGGCAGGTCCATGGAGGGGAAAGTGCAAGCACAAGACAGTGGCCGGTGCCAGGAACATACAAAACAAAAAATAAGTAGGAAGGAAATTACTGGGGAATAGTGCACAAGTTGAGGAAGGCAGAGCCTCTAATGTTTTCTGAGCTTAAATTTTTGATAGACCTGTAGGTTTAGGAGGAAAATGTTAGAAAGAAAGATACCAAATATTTTCTCATTTCTTTTTGCAAGTGTGGTTTATCATTCTTGCCCCAGGGCCTGTCATCCTAATGATAAGACCTGGCCCAGGGTTACAGGGAAGTGGAATGGCCCTGCTCAGTAGAGGGCACCATCAATTGCTTTGTCCTGTAAACTTTTTGGAACAACTCAGTTTTGAATCATTGCATGTTACTCCAGTGTAAAGCTAAATAGAGTGGCCCAGGACAGACTCTCCTGTACTATTTCACAGGAAAAACAAAACAGCAAATATTGCTACATATATGGCCTTCACTGCTGCAAAGCATCTGCAGACTGTGATGTCCTTCGGATGCTAGAAACAGCAGAGATAATGCCATCCCTAGGTCTACTCCAGGACTCTCAGAAACCCAAGGCATTGGGAATTTCATAACTCCAAAAGAGTGGCTCTAAAGGAACAGCAACAGGGCCTTAAGTGTTGAGGTACAGATTGTGCATACTTACCCTCTACAAAATAAGATGGGAATGGAAGGATGTCCCAGGTCTCATGAGTGAAGCTACTCATGTCTCATGTTGAAGCTATAACATTCCTCATTCCATATTCTTCTAAAGTTACATTTCTATATTGGCTTTTTTTCCTTTAAAAAATGTTTCAACAGGATCAAATTTTGGGAGAGACATTCCTAAAATAGAGATGAATGCATACAGAGATTAAATTTATGGGAAAGAGGACCACAGAGCAAAGAATCAGGGTAAGGGCCTGACCTTCCTATATTGTGTGTCTCTTCAAGACACATGGACAAATGAAGCAGAAGCATAAAGGCTTACAACTTGAAGCATAGGGTAGCCATGATCTATAGGGAAAGCAATCAAGTCTGACTGTAAAGGTAGAGGAGAATCAATATGACCACCAAGGGGAAAAGGAATATTGGTGAGCAAGAATGAAAGCTGCCATCTGATTCTTTTAATGGGATTCATCACTTAAGTACTAGAAAGACACATATTTCTATTGCAAGAGTATTCTGACAAGAAGTAACAATAAAATAATCACAGTAACATCAGAAATGCTTTGCAAAAAACACAGTGATATAAATAAGAATGAATCAAAGAACTGTAATGAAAAAGCAAAATAAAAAGTCAACCACAGATGCATTCAAGCAAGAAGAAACCAAAAGTCTTTGAGATGGGGATGGATTCACTCCCAAGTAGACAACTTAACCAAATGGGAAAGTGTGTTCCTGAGTTCACAGCCAGCAGCACACAGAAAAGCAGAAAGGAAGGAGAAGAGACATAATACGAAAAGCAAGAGGCATGCCAGAATTTAAAATAAAAGAGAGAAAAGTGGATGCACCAGCAACTATGAAAATGTAAAGTTAATGTCCTCAGATTTTCTAAGGCATCAAATTAGAAGATATCAATACATTCAAAATCTTTTTAAAGATAAAATTGATAAATTTATGGCTGAAGAATTCAAAATGTAAATTTAAAAATCATATAAGGAACTAAAAGGGTCATCATGGAATGATTATGTCTATTTTAAATTTATTGTGTTAATTGAACTTCTAATCTTTCCAGAAAAAAAATCTAAATTTTCAATATTTTTATGTTAAAATGAATTTAAACAAAAGCCTGCTACGTAAAGCAACTCATCTTACATAAATAGAGGAGTACATCCTAAAACAATGTTTATTACAAAGTGACAGCTACATTTTTAGCTCTTGCTAAAAATGCTAGATTTTTTTAAAAGTTGTCAAATAGTGACTTCCATTTTTGCTGATATATATCTCAATAAGCAAAATAATTCAATGTTCCCCAAAATAAGATAAATTTCATATTTACTTAGTGAATCTTTGTATTCAAGGGCTCAGAGAGTACACTTCTGTGGGTTTTTTGCAATATCTGAAAGTCTTTATAATCCTACAACATTAAAATTCATAGTTACAAATAAAGACAAAAAAAGGAATGTTTATAATGTAGAATGTCATATTAATATATAATAAGTAAAAACACAAATTGTCCCATAAGCAGGGGACATGACCTCATATATCCACAAGGACATAACTTTAACCTCAAATATGATTGATTTATTTGAGGCAATGTGTATTTTTAAAAAATGGACATTTTTCTTTCCCTCAATGTTATTCGGTGGAATGTGTAACTCTGCAAATTAATAACTGTAGGCTTTATTTCATCCTTTTATCTGCTTTATTTTAAATAATAAAGCAAATTTGGGACAGATCATTTCTGATGGAAGATACTTCCATCTTTTGGACCTGCAGAGGTCCTCCTGCTTACAGCCTCCCCAGCACCATGATGAAAGGCCTGCACCACCGCGTCCGGGGCAGGGCTGGTGCAGCATGGGGTGCACAGGATCAAACCCGTCCCTGCGCTTACCTAAAGGCACTTCGTTCACTGAGCTTTCTTGCTGGCCCTTATTGCTCCATCTTGAAATGGTCTGAAAATCTTTCAAAATATTAAACACAGAATCACCATGTGACCCAATAGTTTGGCTCCTGGGTACAACTGAAAGTGGAGAATCAAACAGGTAATTTTTTTATTTTAAAAAGTTGCATTAAGTACAGTTTCATATTCAGAACTTACATGTTTAAAAACTTGATTAGATGTTTAGCATACATGATTTATTCTTAAAACACACAACTTATGTACATACATTAGAAATTCAGTCTCCAAAATACTCAATAAAGGCATTTGGATGACGCAAAGCTGACTCAGCAGTTTCTTCTTCTCTTTGGCAGATAGCTTAGAACCCTTGTCAATAGTTTTTAGTAAATTCAAAAGCTCATCTTTGCTTTTCTTCTCTGTATGGCTAGAATAGTCACATGGGCCAATTTTCTGGCAGTAAATACTCAGTGACTATTGATACTCTGTTTTGATTTTTGAAACAGGGGTTCACTCTGTAGTCCAGTGTGGCTTTGAACTGATGGTAATCCACCTACCTCACCCTCCCAAATTCTGGGATTACAGGCATGTACCACCATGGCTGGCTATTAGTTTGTGTTTGCAGTTTATGATGATTATACTCAGCATGGGGAGCTGGCACATGGATACAACACAGCTTAATTTGTCAGATTCTTGTGCTTGGCAGATTATTCGTGAGAGACAACTGGTGAAAAATCAATCTGTCTACAACCAGCTTAAACAAAATACAGTATATGCATACTGAGGAATATCATTTGGCATCAAAAATGGCTACTTTTACATATGCTATGAGTGGAAGGTAATCTTAAAGACATCACACTAAATGAAATAAACTCATCATAAGAGCACAAGTGTTTTATTTTTATTCATTTATTTCTATGTAGTTGGCACAGGGCCTCACTACATAGCTTGGACTCATAGTGCTTCTCTTGATTTCAGCCTCCCCAGCACTGGGATTATAGGCATGCGCCACAACGTTTGGACTTGGTGGCTGGCTCAGTACACCAGAGGGCAGAGCCCGCATAGCATGCAATAGCGGGAATCAAAGCCCAGTCCCTGCACTTGCCTAAGCAGGCACTTGGTTCACTGAGCTGTCTCAGTGGGCCGCAGCACAAGTATTTAATTATTTCTCTTATATTAGAATCGTGGTGGTTTGCAGTACATGTGTGAAGAGGTAATGGGAAGGTGTATGTACTGGTTATAATTTCAGTTTATTCAGAGGATAAATACTAATTCTAGAGATACTTACACAACAGTGTAAGTGTACTGATGGCCACAGAATGATACATTTATGAATGTTAAATGCATAAGTTATATATATATATATGTACATATATATACATATATATATACAACTTTTTAAAAGAACTCAATAATGTAAACAAATATTAAAAAAGAGGTAATATTGAGTTTAAAAGTCTTGTGAAACCCTGTTTTTCAGATGACACAGACCTCAAGAAAGAAACTTCTTTTCAGTTTCAGTCTGATTTGGTGTTTTTCTTGCCATTGTCCTTTATCATACACCTACTTCATGAAACAAGGTTTCTTCACGAACACGCATACCATGAACGGACTTCCTGCATAAGCATGGGCTCCCCATCTGGATTTCTCATTCAGGTAAATGCAGGGGCATGCTACGGCAGGCAACATCTGCAATGTGCCAATAAGGAATGCTGGTCCCTGTGAAGAAGAATGAGGGGAAGACCGAGGAAAGGGGGCACACACGTAAGCAGCAGTGCATGAGCCATCGGATTAACTGTGTGTGGAAGTTCAGAAATTTACAGTGCAGTGTATTCAGAAATTTAAAGTTCCTACGCTGTGCTGAAGTGAAATAGAAATTGATTTCCTTTCACATGGCATGAAGAATTATTTTTAGAAATAAAAATTATAAGGTGCTATTGAAATTTTATGATAAAAAACTAATACTGCGAGGTAAAATTGGTCAGGATTATTCATACTGATAGGACTCCAATTTCAGCATTCCTCCTGACTAAATCTTGCTGTTCTTTGGTAGAAGGCTTGAGATAAGATGCTGCATATACTTTGATAAAGAGGAATGTAGTGCTGTATGGTGTTGTTGTTTGTTGTTTAGTATTAACCTATGTTTACATCTTTTCTATTGATCTATATTATGAAATGTATATGAACAAAATGCAAATAATGAATAAAAGAAGAGGAAGATTCAAAATCAGGGCTTTTTATCGAAAGGTATAATTAAATAAAAATTTTGAAAAACAGGGGCCAGGGAGATGGCTCAGTAGAATAAGCATTTCCCTGGCAAGCACAAGGGTCTGTGTTTAATCTCTGGTTCCACACACAAAAAAATTAAAAGCACTCTGAAATTTTATTTATACTGTTAATACATTTGATTTATTATAACAATAGTAAACATTCAAGTTTTCAATATTTACTATTTTTGTGTTTAAATGCAAATGTAAAGGTAGAAGTAACTGAAATTAAGAAAGAGTTCCTCAACTGATAATACTTCTTGTTAATTTATTTTTTTGGTGAATCCAGGGATTTAACTCAGGCCCTTGTGCTTGGCAGGGAAGCACTTATTCCACTGAGCCATCTCCCCAGCCATTTGATATTACTTTAAAGGTATTTTAGAATAGAAAATATAAAAAGAATATTAACAGTTATTATTGTTGAACACATACAAGGTATTTATTAAATGCAAGACATTATTCTAACATGGAGAAATTGTTCATACTCCAGTGAGAATTAAAGTTTTATAAGGGATGGTACACAATGCACACTGTGCAAAAATTTATACGACAAAGTTATGAAATGCAGAATAATGAATATTTTACATAAACATGTAGATGTTTGCTCTGACATAAAGCAAACTCCACATAAAAGCAACATCATTTTTTCTCTGAGGTTTGCAAGATTTTTGGCCTCTTATAATATAAAAACCATGATTTGTGTACATAATGCAATAATGTCTACTTAAGTACTTACATATCTATTTTTTCAAATGGCATACATAAAATTATACATTTTGGAAAAACAGTTTTCTTCTTTTTATGTCACCTAAAAATATACTTAAGACCTTAATATGTATTTTCAAGATCAATATAGTAGTTATTGCTGGAGGCAATTTTTATGTCAACTTCGGTTGTCATTGCAAAAATGCCCCTGCTCCTTAATGGTTTAAAATCAGAAGCTTTTAAACTATTTACATAATAGTGTTACTGGATTCTATGTTAACCTTCCAGAACTCACTCATAGAATATCACTGGAATTAGTACACACTTTTTAACTTCTGATGAGTACTTAAGATTTCTATAACACAGACATTTATTCCACTGTATGCAAGCCTGATGGAACTATCAAGCCTGGCATAATGTGAGCCTATCATTTTAGAATGAATTTAAACTCTAATATTATTTTTTCCTGTCTTCTTCTTTATCTGTTCTACCACACCATGTTGTTCTGTTTTACATTAATTTTTGGAACTTCATCATTCAATTCTAGGTGTGCTCTAAACACTCAACATTCTAGTCATTACCGCTATTTTGTAGGTAAGAAAAAAATAAAAAGAAAACAATGAAATACATTAAACTTTTAAAGTTATATTCCTTTAAATGGTATGACTAAAATGTCTTATTTTTCTGGTGATTTTTTTCCCTTGACTCTTGAGGCCCATATTTTTTTTAAATTTTATTTATTTTTTTTATTTTATTGAAATACAAATGTCAATCAGACAGTTTCAAGACACCTTAACCATACAGATTTGATAAATTAATACATTGCAAACAGTTTTCATAACGTTTTGGTATTGTACAAGGTGCATACATGATATTATATTTACAGACATTATTTTAGCAGATATCTCTTATCAGTGAATTAAGAGTGTAGCTGCTTACTTATCTTATTTTTTTATAGCTGAATTATATCAAAAATTCAATAATTATTTTCCTAGTGGATGACCATAGTACTAGAAGCCGACATAATATCCTGTCCAACCACCATTAGAGCAGATCTTGCCTCTCATAGAATTATGTAGAAGCACAGTGTTATCTATCTCAACTGTACTGTCTATACACACACATCATGAGGCCCATATTTTTTCAACATTTTTTTAAAACTGAGATAAAATTCACACGAATAAAATTAAACTTACTATATTATACAATTCAGTGTTGTTTTGTACATTTTCTATAGAAATCCCTAGAAGAGGCCAGCTCCTTGGCAACCCACCTGGGTCCTCTTTGTCTCTCTCTTGGACCGAAAGAGGCTTCCTTTTCCTCAGTAAATATATTCTGATCCTAACCTCTGTTGTTTCTAAAATTCATTTTTTCAATTTTAGAAAACATAAACTCAGCCTAGATATCTTTCAGGTTGGGACTTTTTCCCCCCTATGTCATAAGGACAAATAAAATTGCAGTCCTGCATGCCCCACCCGCGGTCACACTGAGACGGCAACTGAGACTGGGAGCGGTGGCCTGCGCCTGTAATGCCAGCACTTGGGAGGCTGAAAATAAGAGAATCATGAGGAATCCAATCTACAGAGGGAGATCCTGTGGTAAATACATAAAATATTTTAATAATACTGCAAATTATAGATATACTATGAATTATTTACCATCAGTTTATAGATCCATAAGTGTTCCCATTCTTTGGCTTTTTTCATTGCTGGCATCAGTATTTTTGTTCAAGGATTTGTTTGAACAAATATTTTTAATTATTTGATGGACATCATATGTTATTCTATGTTTACCTGGTACATTTTGTCCCATATTAGAAATAAAGAAGAGAGGTTGTGTTGGGAGGAAGCCAATAGTATAGGCAGGGATGGATACACTCAATTTGTACTATTACGAGTACTTGCTGAATACCAACTTGGTCACTCAGAAGAGATAGACAAAACACATCCACATATCCTAATTTTTGCATTCAGAACTAACATCTTTGTACTCAGAAACATGGTGCCTTATGGTCCAATTGGCAGCACAGTAGTTTACTACCCTACAAGTCTGTCCTTCTCCAAGGATGCTGAGGCAGGGGCCAATGCATTGTTGAAGGTGTTTAGTTACAGAGACACAGAAGAGGGCACGAGTCACAGCTCAGGGATCCAAAGCGCTTGCTTAGCAAGCTCAGGCAGGTGCAGGAGAGGGTGCCATGGGCTGAGCAGGACAAGAAGTAAAAAACAATAAATAAATGAAAAAAGACACAGAAAGGGCAAACATTTCCTAAAAATCAGCATGGGTGAAGTTCATAAGCTAAACAGGTGACGTTTTGAATTGAAGTACGGTGGAATAATTTTAAAATAAGTATGCTCTAACATTGTTAAACATTTATTACTTTTAAGTATTTAATTTAAGTGAATATAAATAAATTTAAACTTGGCCTTAGTTATATGCCTGCATATAATGAGAATTTTATACATTACTACAGAATAGATTAAGGTAATATATGTGAAAAGAACAATAAAAGCATACAGACTATAAACAACTAAATTTAAGTGACTACATACAAACTCGAGTTCTATTCATAATCATGAGTAATATAGTTCTGGCCTTGAATAGTGGATAAAAATCATAAGATAAAATTACTTTCAAGTTGTTTTCCTAGTTTCCTAATTATTGTTTCCGGAGAAGACTAAATAATTATTACTGAAGAAAATATTATTCATAAAATCTTCAGGCTACATTATTCTTGATAGTTATAAATACTTATAAATAATTCACAGTGAGTGACAAAATTCTCTTCATTAAGAATGTGGCTTCAAAGAATAATAATTATACATCTTTAGAGAAAGACTATTATTCATTCCCCTGTATATACACTAAATTTGTAGCTGTGGAGTCAGCCTCAACTGGATTTGAATGTTGACTGTTATAGATGCCTGTGGGCAAGGAGAAAAGCTAGGAAACACGACAGGGGCAAAGCCATACATTTATATGTACAAGATGGGTAAAGCAATGATCCTGAGAATCTTCAGCAGGTTTTCAAAAATAGCAGTTAATTGGTAGGGTTTATGCTGATACCTGTGAGCTAAGCAATTGTACTGAAGAAAGTAATGTGTAATAGTAGGGTAATGTTTGGAATGCCTGCCATTCTGGTCTTCTAATATGTACTGCTTGTCATGACATACCAATTACTGCCATACTGTCTCTCAAGTAATTTTTTAAAGGGTGATAAATGAAAACAAGAGACAAGAAAAAAATTGTCACACGACTGTGCTGGTACTATGCTTTGTATAGTTAGATTTCTAAATTTCTGTGTAAAAATATGTAACTGTTTATCCCTATTTTTTAATTTTTAAAATTTTTTTTTCTTTATCTTCTGTAGAGTCATAAAGGTTAACATACCAATACTTGATGGAAAATATCCATTCCATGTTATGCCTAAGATATTTGATGTTCAGACAGATGGTGAGGTTAAGCTCACTATGTTGTAGAGTAATAACAATAAGCCTCTCTTCTGGAAGGTTAACAATCTAAGTTTTCAGACCAAGAAATAGAGAAAAAGGAGGGCTCTGAGGACTGACTGTCATGTGGACAAAGAACTATAAGGAGCAAAGGGGAAAAGGACAGAGAATCACCTTGTTGCAATCACCTGGGCTTGAAAGGATGGTAGCTTTTTTTTAGGGAGTAGTAACTGAGGAAATGAGCCATTAGCAAATTGTAGGTGCATTTGTGAAAGCAGTGTTTAAAGCATTCACTGAAAATTGTAATTGTGAAGAATGATCTGAGCTTGGCAGTCCTGTCAGATTGGCAAGGATAACAAATAAAAGAAGCCTAAAACAAACACCCCTAGAGGATACCCAGGAGAGCGTGGTTTCTTAGAACCCAAGAGAAGATCATGCTACAATTAACGAAGAGGCAATCACTGGATTGAGCAGCGCGTTCCTCTGGTTAGGACTATGGCAGTGCAGTGGTTTGAGAAATAAGGAGCATGGACATAGCTACCTAGGAAATTCAGGTGGTACTAGGGGCTGGGGAGATAGCCCAGTGGAATAAGTGCTAGCCTGGCAAGCCCAAAGTCCTGAGTTCAATCCCTGGTACCACAAGAAAAAAAAAAAAAAAAAAAGAAAAGTTCATGTGGTACTATCAAGTCATTTGTTCCTAAAGTAGAAATAATGGTACTCCAATTACCCTGTTTATGATACTGAAAATCCTCTCAATAAATCCAGGTGATTGAAAGATGAAGGATGCAATACAGTATGATTTAGAAAAAAGCCAAACATAAACATCTAAGTCCTTTCTCTTCTAGTCATGTGTGATGAATTCTTTCTTCTCATTGCAAACTACTAAGATGGGTGGAAAATGGTCCTTTATTGGAAAGATCTCTGTCTTAATATAATTTGTGCTGCTATAAAAAAATCTGAGACTTCATAATTAAAAAATAATGAAAAAATTTTTCTTGGAATTTTGGAGTCTAGAAAGTCCAAGATCAAAGAAGTATCCCTTGGTCAGGTAAAAGCTTTCCTTTTATATATTTCTGCATCCTCACCTGGCAGAAGATGTAAGAGTATTCAAATTGAACAGTGAGTGAAGCCTCTATCACAGGGACACTCATCAAATTCACAAGGAAGGAGCCCCCATAACAGAACTGCGCAGACCACAGCAACACATCTTCATCTGGCCAAATCTGCATGAGCACATTCAGTAACTCAACACAGTATGCTCTCCCAGCGGTTACTCTTCCTCATCCTTCTGGAATACAGTCAGCCAAGTTGACCAACATGTGCACATATGTCCTAGAAAGCATCATGCAAACCAGATGAATAAGTAATGTCCAAGTAGCTCCCTAGTGTGTTCAGATTGAATGAATGTTCAATTCACAGAAATCCACCATGAGCTGTTTGCTTCAAATATAGAAAAAATTGGTACATAATTAATTATGTCTTTAGGTATGTATGCATGGCTCTCACACTTTCAAGTGATATCAGTTATACATTTGCTTTTCTTTTTACTGCCCCTTTCCTTTTAGGGATCTTACCATGTTTTCCATTTATCATTAATTTTTACCTAAAGTCTTTAGATCAGTCAGAAATCGAACTCATGTACCAGCAATATAGGCCTTAGAAAAACTTCTCTTTCAGTCTATTTCCAGTTTTATGAGGCAGGTTTCACAAACTTCTAGAATGATCTCTATTAAGAAAGAACCCTGGAAACATTAACAACAATCTCAAGGTGAGGTGTGAAAATAACAACCACAAAATACTATTATGAGCATAGGCAGTTAGTTCAAGTGGTATTGACCTATCTCATATTATAGCTCAATCCTTTTCTGGAAGTTTTGAACTTACCAGCTGTAGTGGTTGATACATTGTGTCAATTTGGCCGGATGACATCCTGGCGCAGTTCTAGCTGGTGGGAGTCCCACACTGCGGCACAATTGGTTCTGCCCCCAGAGTGACTCAGCACAAAGAGACCCTATAAAGGGACTGAGAAAGTAGTAAATGTTCCACTTCTTCGGAGGAACTTCAGTCTTCACATTCGGCTTGGACTTCATCTGGTTTGCAGTGCAGATTGTGCAGCCTCCTACTTGAATCCTTCGCCTTCCATGACACACTCTTCAGTCTTCATCACACACCCATTAGCTGGAGAATAAAAAGTTGCAGGGAGCACAGCAGTGAGCTTCAGACCTTGGGACTGAATTCTTCAGTCTGGAGTATGCAGACGCCCTCTGCACTCTCCCTCATCTGACTCTGCATCTGACTGTCATAAGCCAATCTTGTAATTTTTTATACACTATAGATCTTGTGTTAATATCTTTTCCTTATATCATACCTGTTCCTCTATATAAAACCCCGATCAATACACCTGGTCTTAGGGATACTACAATAACAGTCATAGAAATTAAAATATACTATTTATCAAGTAGGGAGAAAGTCTGAGTCCCTCTGTAATTCCATAAAACTGTTCCTTTGCTTAGACATTACTTATTCCTCAATTTTGCAAGTGAGTATTTTGGTTGACCTTGAGAAGTCATCCACAAGTTTCTACATAATCAGATATAATAAATCTTATGTATGACCTATTTTTACTGTACTTATAGTAAATTAGATTTTTGTCTAATTTTGAAGCAAGAATTTTAAATTAAAATGTTTTAATCCTGCGGCAAAATTAGTGTCCTTTGCTAATGCTTTCAGGCATACAAATCTAACCCCAGAATGGCACCTCTATCCCAGTTGACTCCTATAAGTAGCCACACAATACTGGGAATAACAGAACTAATGTAATGCACTTGATCCCCAAGGGCAGGTCTAGATCTTATACTATAGAAGTATTATTAATTTCTCATGGTAATCCAAGCAACATCATTAATGCTCCAATTATTTAAGAAATAGTCTCATATTTTGAGAACATATCCAGCAGCCAGACAGAATGAAACAGCATTTTAAAAACAAATGCTGTCCAACAACCTATGTATAAATGTTGGTAAATAAATTGATGTCTTCAATGTGTTCCATAATAATTTATATAAACACCATATCCTTTAGCTAATTAGTTTGACTAACTCCTCAGGAGGCCCTAAAGTGTTGTCTAGATCCAGCTGCCACCTGCTTGCTTGTGTGATAGGCACACTCCTTGGCTAAAGTTCTCCGACACACCCTCAGCCTTTGATAAGCTCTTTGTTTTTTTCCTTCCCTGTTAGAACACTACTTCAATATAATGAGTATTTTAAGATGCAGAATGAATTTATGTCTTCCACTAATATAAACACTTTTAAATCAGTGTCCAATAATTGGGCAATTACTGCCTTCCAAGGATTGTCTATTTATTAGCAGTGTTGTGGAACATTTTGGCCTCAAATTAGTATCTTTGAATGTGTAGCAGAGAAAACCTTTGCCAAACACATCAGTTAACTTGGTGGGGTTCACTGCACTTCCATTAATGCCTTCTTCCCAGTGTGACTGTGAGGACCCAGAGAGGTCAACCAAACAAAAAAGATCCAATATTGCTTATTCAGAGCTAATCTGAAACTCCTAGGGCCATCATATAGCAAAACACCATCAACCACAAGACTTAGACCAGCATAAATGTACTGTTTCACAGTCTTGGAAGACGGAATTCTGAAAGTAACACAACATCAGGGTCACCATCCTTCTGAAATCTTTCACCCCGCTTCCAACATCTTGGTAGTTTTCTGGTAATAAGTCAGAGCTCCCTAGTACAGAGTTTCAGAACTGTAAGATCTCCCTATATTTTCGCATTGTGCTGTCTTCTGTATCTGTTTCACCTGATTGTTTTTCCCTAAGAGCACCATGCTGTTGGATTAGGGATAGAGCCTAGTTACTCCAGTTTGACCTCATGTTAACTAATTACCTGTAAATGACTTCACTTCCGAATAAGGTCACACACTGAAAAATTGGGACTTAGCATGTCAATATACAGCATTTTAGGTGGACACAATTCATAGCATTCACATATTTAAATTTAATTTTATCTTTTGAGATAGGGTCTTTTATGTAGTTCAGATTGGCCTTCAACTCACTATGTAACCCAGACTGACCTAAAATTTACTGTGATCCTCCTGCCTCGGTCTATGGAGTGCTGGGAATCTAAGCACATGCCCCCATTCCTGGGCAAAGTTTATAGCTATGCTCCAGATCACTAGCCATCCGTGAAATGCAAATAAAAACAACACTGAGGTACCATCTCACTCCAGAAAGAATGGCTATCATAAGGAAATCAACCCACAACAAATGGTGGAGAGGTTGAGGGAAAAAGGGAGCACTTCTCCACTGCTGGTAGGAATGTAGACTGGTCCAACCACTGTGGAGATCTGTGAGGAGACTCCTCAAAACAGTAGGACTGGAAATCCCATTCAAGCTGGCTATCCCCATACTGGGAATTTTCCCAGAGGAACTCAAAACATTGTACCATAGTGATATATGGGTACCTATGTTTATAGCAGCACAATTTGTGATAGCCAAATCTTGGAAACAACCAAGATGTCCATACCATGAGGAATGGTTGAAAAAGATGTGGTATTTTAATTACTCAGCTATAAAGAATGATAAACTTGAAGCATTTATATTGAAGTGGATGCCACTTGAACATATACTCATAAGTGAAATAAACCAGACACACATGTGCAAATATCATATAGTCTCCCTAGTATAAGAAGTTAAAAGAAGAAATGCTATGTCTATTTTAAGAAAAGACCAAAAAGCTTCTAGCACCTGAAAATAAAAGTTCATATTATTTTTTAATGTTGTTATGTTGATTTTTCTCTCTGCAGCTGATTAGCACCCTAAGTTGTCTAGGGATCAACTGTAAATATCTGTTAGGAGAACAGAGCATTGAAAGCTTTCAATATGTATTGCAGGCACCATACTATATGGCTATAAATTTGCTTTGCCTTTCTTTCAAAGCAGAAATAAAATGATAAGCCAAGTCAATCTCAGTAGAACTTCAATGTTCTTCACTTTACATCACAGCTTGTTTCCAGTACATCTGAGTCCTGCAGGGACATCACTTTGCTTAGCTATTTAGAGTCCAGTGTTAGCTTCCAAGTAGTTTTTCAGGTTCTTCTGGAATCACAGATGAAATAAGCAAGTGCTAGTATACTTTCCCTAAGACTTTGAGTAAGAATGGAAAATCTCCAAGCTGAAGTACTTTGTAAATTTTCCTTCAGAGAGGAACAATGGAATGCATATAGAGTTGATTTGCAGGACTATAGTACTGCCACTAATCTGTATAAATACATAGTCCCCTGAATGGTATGTCTTACATGTTTTCCCAGAAGAATTTGAGGACAGGAATTAAAACAATCATGTGTAATATTCTTTTACACATTCCTGCTTGGTGATAAGCTTTCATTATTAAACATTCTCCCATCAAATCATCATGACTTTCCAAATGTATTGTATTGCCCTTTAGAGTTTATTAGAAGTTTAGAGAACATGTAATTTGTTTTGTTGTCCAGTAAAGCCAATAAAGTTATCACACATATGCAATTTCTGCATGTAGTGATGGCCATGGCTAACGTATGAGCATTGTACCAAAACATAGATCCTTAGCAATCTTTCAGAATGGCAGCCTTCTCTTCACTGTTCCCTGCACACCATCTTCCCTGTGTTATGCCTCATACATTGTGTCAACTTAGGATCTAGAAGCTTAACTGAGTAACTCAGCAGTGCTACATCCTGGGGTGTAGAGGACATGCCCTTACTGCTCAAAGATGTTATTCATTGTAATAGTTTGAGAAATTTTAAAGTTTAAGGGATTCAGCTGAGAGTTAAGGTCCTCACTTTGTAAATATCCTCAACCTATTCAAGAAAAGAGTGTGTAGATGGTGTTAGCATTACACATGCCTGGCTTGCTTATAATATAATGAAAAACAAGAGACTTGCCCTCCCTCCTGCTCTTGTTGCTTTTCTGTCTTCTGCGACCTTGGACTGTTGCCCTTGTGCCAGGCCAGCCTGCCTTGAAGCCAGCTGATTATAGACTAAAATGTTCAAAAACTGTGAGCTAACCAAACTTTTCCTCCTTTAATTTTTGGCACTGGGTATTTTATCTCAGTAACAAGAGCATAGGAAACAAGACACATATGCCTACATATGCCTCAAATAAATTGGAAATTTGCTTTTTTATTTTTATTTGATTTCTTAAATTTGTGAAAGCTAAGTATACTGAAGTGAATAATGGAGAACAATTTTCTGGATAATTTTATCTGTGATAGTGACCTTTAGTACCTTAGTAGGTATCATTGATGTCCTCTTTTTAAATTTCATTTCTCAGGGCCAGGGAGATGGCTCAGTAGAATAAATGCTCTTCTGGCAAGCGCTTGAGTTCAGTCCCTGGTTCCACACAAAAAATAAATAAATAAATAAATTTTGTTTTTCAATCAACATGCTGGAGATTTCCATTTGGTTTAATATTCCTGATGTAATTCCTCTTTTCTTGACTGGAAAGACTTTTTAACAACAGAAATATTTAAATCAGTCTTTAGATTAATTTGCCTCAGGAGGTAAAGTCAGGCCCTTAAGAATCATTGACATCACATACCCAAAGCTTTAATCATGTTTATCAGTAGATTTGCAGCCTTGGTAGAGAACAGCATGATTTTTTTTTTTCCTGTGGGAAAGTAAAGCAGATTTTACACTACCTACATTTTACTATAATTTTCCTTTAATACAGATTAACAAATTAAGGTTAATGTTAAGCAAGCCCCTGCCACACATGGAGGACACACATGTGTCCTGTGTTGACTCAAACAACTTTTTCCTTTTTGTTGCAAAGACAACCAGTCAAATTTCCCCTAAATAATAATACATAGCAAGAGCCCTCTGGAAGCTGTTTCTATCTGTCCATGATATGAGTCAATTCCTTGACAGAATAGACCCAAGAAAAAATATACTAATATTATAAGTTTTTGAGTAAAGAGAACAAACATTAGACTATATTTCACAATGTTTCATCAGACACATGCTTTAATTACTAACCACGGTCATAATTAACTTACCTGTGCAGACCCTGGGATCTTGGAGAGCTGATTCTATTTTGAATTTTACTAACAGAAATAAAAGCACCTATGAAGGTAAAATTGCTGTTAATTTTCCCTTGGCTTCTATCATGTTCTTTACCACCTTTCTAAATCCTCTGATGCTATTTATCACCTCTACATCTCATTTCCCTTATTGAACACAGCTTGGGCAATTTTAAGTCAAGGATGACTCAGGAGTCAACCTGTCATTACAGATGATTCATCTTCCATTTCCTTCTCTTTCTTCCTGCCAAACAAACCTTAGTCATACGTTAATTAAATCTAGAGTTGTTTCCAAAATTCAGCCTATCTGAATCAATTATCTCTGTATATTCTCACACATTCTAGTATAACAAAAGGTGAAACGTAGCAGGAGAAAGAAAACACTGGAAAAACACAGAACACACAGAAATCCATAGAGATCTGTTGATATCCTCTCATAGTCCCAATGAACACATTGTTTCTCTGTTTGCAAACTACCAATACAGATATGAAATAGGGTAATAATAAGAAACTTCCTTTTCATCTGATAGGGGTCTATTACATTCATCTGAGGTCAGAGATTTACATCAGAAGTGACTATATTCCTTCATTTCCCGGTTCTAACCAGAAAAAGCAAATGCAGTTCTTGGAAGAACAGATACACTCTAGGGAAACAGAGAAATATCAGTAATACACACATCTAAACATGAACACGTAAATTTTCCTTTGCTGATGGTTCTGTTATTTGTATTTCTGCAACATATAATACAATGAACATAGTTCTCAACTAAGTTTTTCAATAACAACTACACTAGATAATGTTGAATCAGTGTCTCAGAAAGCAGAGAATACAATAAACTATTTCAATTCTGTATAAGCAAAATTGATGACATTCTAAAACAAACTAGAAAGACACATCAATGAGAAAACACTGGTTGCTCAAAGTGGAAAACTCAAACAAATTATGAACACATACTTTGTCTATCACATTGATGAATTACTATACTGTAAATGGAATTTTCGATTGTATTCACAGCATACAATAACATAAACTTGACTTTTTTTTAGCACTTTAGAAATCTAAAGAGTTTGACAGAAATAGAAGATAAGTAAGCTCCAGGAACCTTGAAATTTTATTAAACTTGGAAAGTATTGTGTCAAATTCAAAGTAATTGATTTTGTTTTTCGAAACATTTGTAACTTCTAGGGAAAATATTTCTCAAAATCTCAGATTATGCAGACAACCTAGTTAAAATATCTGTCAAACTAGCTAACTCCTACAGAATTTGTTATAGGACCTGTACATTAAATACTAATAGATATGCCTTTTATGTTGATGTACAGATTTGCATAATAATGATTTATCTTTCAAAATAAATAGGTGAGATTCGTGATTGAATTTCCAAGAAATTCCCACCATTATTTGTCTGCTTATGTTTGAAACACACCTATAAATTACTTAGGCCTTCTAGCCTTAATAATTATACAGATGTTTACAGCATTTCAACATCATTGGGGATTTCTTTTTGTTTTTCTTTTTTTTTTTTTTTGTAATGTAAGAAGCAGTTGGATACATGTGTTGTTTATTTTTAGCTCTTTTAAATCTCCAAACCATTTATAAAATGAACTATAACTTTTTATTATTAACAAAATTAGGCAATTTTTTGTTACAGCTTTCACTATCAATTCCAAAATAGATAACTGAATTTATAAGTGTGTATCCCTGCTCTCAGACATGACAGTTTTAAACAAAAATAGATTTTTTTACATATTAAATAACTTCTTATAACTTTCTCTATGATGATTAATTGTGAAAGTTAACTCGTTGGCTTGGGAGACACAGAAGACTCTGAAAGCATACTTCTAGGTGTGTTTGGTGATCAACGGGCCTGCTCTTCACGCTGTCTCATCCCGAGACCATCTTAGATGAGACTCCTTTGTTCTGTGCTTTTAGGAAGCCATGAGTTGGGCAGTGTTCCTGGGCTCACATTTTCACTGTGAAATTTCCAGTTTGGAGTCCACCAACTATGGACTGAAACTTCTGAAACCATAATTCAAACTAAACATTTTCTCCTTGAGTTTGTGCAAGTTAGGCATTTTGTTCCAGTAACATGAAGTTGACTACAGGGAGGTCAGTCATGCTGGGGACTACAGTATTGAAAGGAACTCAGGATGGGATAAAAAAAAAATGAGTTAGGATCTAACCCCTAAACTCAGAAAAGTTACTGAAGGTGACATGCAAAAACAACACACTATACTGCGTATCTATCAGCCACATTTCCTGAATATGTTTATCTAACTGTTAAAATAGAAACACCAATTATGATTGACTAGAAAAAAGCAATATAGTGATTGCAATCATGAGCAAGTGTAATGGCCATATGCAAGAGTTATGTGAGCAAATATAAATCCACAGTGCCTGGCAATTATTGGTGAAACTCACTTGATATACAGCAATCAGAACTTCAAAGATTTTTTAATACTTGTAAAGAAAATTTCAATCCTAGCATTTAAAAGTCTTATGTAACTTAGAAATACACACAAAAAGTGATAAAATGAGTTATATATGTTCAGCTGAGCACTTCTATATTAAGAAAAATAAACATTAGTTGAGGAACTAATTACAAAATATTTTTTTATTTAGCATTCTTCTCTCTCATGTTCAAAGAAAAATTTCACGTTCTTCAAACACTAATGATTTTCTGCATTCTTATGCCCTTGGCCTAAGAAAGCAGAAAGGTTTCTGATATAGTAAGTTGTACAGGAAATTCAGTTCTTACCTTATAAGCATTAAGTTTCTGCACAGATACTCATATGATGCAGATTTTGTCTCTTATTCAGGAGTGACAGGCTACAGACTGGCATATATAGTCACACAATTCTCACAAATAATCATGATAAATGGCCCTATAATTATTCTGAAAGTTAGACCTACAGAGAATAACTGGTTTTGAGGTCTTAAAACTTACAGCCAAAGAAGAGAGAAAATGCAAAGTGTTAGACCTTGTAGTGGTTCATACATTGTGTCAACTTGGCAGGATGTCTCTGTGGGGTCCCACTCCAGGGCACAATTGGTTCCCCCCTAGGATGCACGGGGTCCACACTGGGTATGGATTGGTTTTTCCGTAGAGCGGGAACAGGGTTCATCATGGAGTATGATTGGTTCCACCCTAGGGCGCAATGGGCCCACACCCGAGTGACGCAACACAAAGAGACCTTATTAAGGGAATGAGGAAGGTGCTGATGTTCCACTTCCTCAGAGGAACTTCAGTCTTTGCACTCAGCTGCACTTCATTGGCTGGCTTGCAGTGCAGACTCTTTGGCCTCCAGCTTGGATCCTCTGCCTTCCATTGCGTACTCTTCAGTCTTCCATCGCAGTCCCATTAGCTGGAGAATAGAGACTTGCAGGGAACACAGCAGTGAGCTTCAGACCTTGGGACTGAATTCTTCAATCTGGGGTATGCAGATGCCCTCTGCACGCTCCTGCATCTGACTGTCATAAGCCAATCTTGTAATTCCTTATACATTATGGATCTTGTGTTAATATCTGTTCCTTATATTATATCTGTTCCTCTAAGTAAAATGCAAACCTGAAGACTCATAATATAGCAATTATTGGCCCCCACAACTGTCTCCTTTTTTTTGAAAGTTCACTCTTGATAAGAGCTATAACAATGGGATCCTTCAGCGATTCTTCATCTATGGGAGTCAGCCAGTAACATGAAACCAGCACAGATAAACTGAGAATAAAATTTTGGATGCTTACCCTATAAATATGCAAAATCTCAGTAATGGTTTCAGTATATACTTTGCCTCCCAGGGAAGCTAAAAAATATCATTTAGTGAAAATATCTTTCAGAGGCATCAGAGAATTAAATGAATGATTTGGTTTTCTACCTAAATGACTATAATTAATATTATTTGGAAATGGCTTTTTATTTATATCTCCATAAATACCATGTTACACAAAGAAAATTATGTATCATTAGAAATATGTTCAATTAAATTTGTCATAAATTTTATTTTATTCTAGCAATCAATATATATGGCACACATTTTATTGCTCAAGTGGCAAAGTTGACTGTTTTAACCAACGTGTTTCAGGAGAAACACAGTCAGTGCACAATCAGTGATAGCCTGTGTAAACTTCAGGAAAAAAATCGTGTATGTGCTTATTAAAAAATATTGCTCTCTTCAGATACAAATGTATTCAATAAGCTTCCACACCTTTGGGCTTTCACACATGCTTTTTTCTCTACCTCAAGCACCTTTGAAAGTTCTTCAACATCATTAATTCTCTTTTTTCAATTAATCATGAAATCATATAAGCTTAGTAGGACCTTCCTTGCAGCAGATGACTTTATTTGTGACCAAAGAATATGAGAAGTGATGGGCACTTTGTACTTCAAAGCAGTTAACAGGTAGAATGGGACTAAACTAAATTATCAGTTTTCAGAATATTTCCCTTATGCCTTTTGTTCACTTTTTCATTTATCTTTATTTCCTCAACAGATGGTCTTTAGGAACAACGAAAACATTTTGATCTTTGGCCAAAGTTTTAGTTCAACAAATTAAAAAGACTGTAAGGTGATAAAAGAATGAGAGGAGATTCTTTGCTCTCTTTGTCTCTGTTCTGATTTGGAGGCTTTCTGAACTATGGGAAGGACTTTTCCCTTCCTGCCAGAGCTCCTTCTAACTGTCTCAGCACCAGGTAGAACTCTCGTTCTTCGGTGCCTCTTCCTTTTTCTTGCCCTGGACACATTCTGTTGATTTCGTTTGCAGTGTGTCCCTACTGTACACATGCCCCAGTTACTCTGTTGTCTGTTAATCTATACAACCATTGTGCTGCCTAATTGATATTCTTTATTTAAATATTAACTGAAATGTCACTCCAGGTAAAGTTAAACGCTGCAAAATTCAATGAAACTCCATTTACCCTACATAGTCCTCTTGAAGGTGAAAATGGGTGAAATAGACTTATTTTACATCAACTGCATGTTTGTAGTTCAGACAAGCAACTGACTCTTGAGAAATATATGAATGAGCAATTTTATGACACAGAGTATAAGTAAAACACAGATTAGTAAAAGAAATTGAATTGATACTACAAAACAGTGAATCTTGGCATGAATTTTAAAGGATGTACAGAACACAGAATAAGTTGACAACAGATGATATTTGTGATAAACATATTAATATTCACAAACTGATTGATTATATAACTATACACACAGAATGTATCGGTACATCATCAAATACGCCTTTCTCAAGGCTCTTCACCTCGGGCTTGGTACCTAGTCTGTGCTGTCCCTTGGTACAACAGGGAAGCAATGGTCCAAGAGTGCTGTTGGTGCTATCTCCATTAACTGTCACTGCCTCGAGCATGATTTTACCTTGCTGCATTTTCTCATTTTTTTTCTTATTTTCCTTTCAGCATCCTTTTATTGTTCTATTTCACAAAAATATGAAATGTCAGTATACATTAGTCAATACAGGTTTTAATTATTTCTGTATTTATGTGTTTAAAATAAATTTATCCAATTGCACTAAGCACCTGCTTAGGCAAGCACAGGGATCAGGGATCGATCCCCAGCAGCACATGCTGCACTGACCCCACCCTCAAGCTCACTGGATTACAACCAAAATTAGTAGGATGGGGCAAGCCTGTAATCTTAGTGCTTGGGAGGCTGAACAAGCAGATCACTATGAATCTGAGCTGTGTAGTGAGACCCTGTACCAGATACATAATAAAAAATTAAATTTCTCCAATTTTAATACCATTGCTTCATTAGAGCAAGACAGTTACGAGATATAAACTCAATCATGGGGAAAGTCAGGGAATGAACCCAGCATTCATTCTTCAAATCTCCACACACATTAACAAAGTTTGAAGTAATGCAGATCTTTTTAATTATGTGACTTTGTTAAATTTTTTTAAATATTAAGTATTGTAGAATGACAAAAATGTGTTTGATTTGCATTTAAATTGAGATGATAACAGTTTAGAGAAGGGAGAATACCCTTTGAACACATAGATCTAAGGTTGGACCATTGGTGAGAGACCTGTACTGGTATTAAAGATAACAATGACGACAACATATAGTGATACATGCATCTTTACATTTATAGCCTACCAACTCATAATAGTTAAATATTGGAAGCTGGTTTTATGTCCACCAACCCATGTATGATTATATGAAATCCAGGGTCTATATATGCACACACATTGAACTACTCTGCCATAAAAATGATAATCTTGTCTACTGTCATATCACTCTTAATGTGCCTGATATCCTTTGATCTCTGAAACTAAGCATGCTTGGGCCTGGTTAATATTTGGATGATAGATAGAATGACAAATTTGAGTCATTTGCAGCAAAATAGAGCCTCTTTGAGACAATAATATTAAGTGAAATATATCAGACACTCAAGATTAAATAGTACATGGCTTATCTTACATAAGGAACCCAAAATACAAACAAGGCAAAGAAAATACAGATGATATGAGTAGGGACATGGAAACTTTTCAAATGAGAATCAGTTCATGTGATGGAGGGAATAGGGAAAAAGGAGAAGGAAGGAGTATGAAAAAAGAAGTATGTATTATGTTATGTGCCAACTCCCCCCCAAAAAATATAATCATTATGTAATGTGAACATATGCTAATAAAACCTAAATATGAGAAAATAAAAAGCTTTTCAGTGAAATTCAGTGATATTGCTGTGGGTAGGCTCCTTCTTAAATAAAAATAAAAGGAGGAAAAATGTCTGGTTGAAGGGCAAGCCAAATAGTTCAGCATATTAAAGCATCTGCAAGCAGGCACAGTGGCTGCGGGTTCAATCCCCGGGGCTGCTGTGCCAGCTGCACCACTGGGGCATGCTGAGACTGTGACGGAGACTGAGCATGGTGGTGCAGACCTATAATCCCAGCACTTAGGAAGCTGTAAGAGGCGGTTCAGTACAAGTACGATCTAGTTAGTGAAACCCTGAGCACCCTATAACACCCTTCCTTAAAACACACACACACACACAAAGCCTAGTTTGGGATTTGGTAATGATTAAAGAGGAAGTGTGAAACAATAGTGCAATTCGAGTGAATACACGAAGACATCACGTGTATAAGTAGCTTCTTTACTCAAAGCCAAAGTATCTCTTATTATCACAAGAACTGTGATAAACTTCAAGACAGAATATTTTGAACTGGGTGAATTGGCATGTACATGTATGTCCAACATCAGGGAGGCTGAGGCAGGAGGATCACCATTAATTAAGACCAGCCTAGGCTGCCTAATGAACTTAAGGCCAGTGAGAATCTGTCTCAAAAAAAATAAAAATATTTTAAATTTCATGTATAAAAATTTCAGCATCTTTGGTATAGTACTATTTTCATATAAGGTTATTTAAACTGTTTTATTCCACTTCCTTTAAGCCCTCTAAATGTTCTACTGGATTTATGGAAATATTTGATTTATTATTTTTTCTTTCATACAATTTGATCAAATATTCATATACCCAACCAATGCCATCTATCCTCTTTTTATCTCTTTTATCTTTAATTTCTACTAATTAATGAGAGGAGTAATTATAGAAATGTGTCACTCATGGCAGTGGACTTCTACTCTAGTGGCTGAATCTAAACTCTGTGCTTGGTACCATGTTTAGAGTTGGGTTTGTTGGTATCAATGCTATATCGCCCCTAGGGCAGAAAGCATGCATACAACATGTGGCCAGAAAAGAGGTCTGTTCCCTGTCTTTTGCTTTTCTTTTTTTGTGTCTTCTGCTACCATGAACTGTTACCCTTCAGCCATGCCACCTGCCTTGGAACCAGCTGAGTATGGAAGGAAACATCTGCAAACAAACCTTTCCTCCTTTCCTCCTTTAATTTTGAGCATCTGGAATTTTTGTCTCAGCAATATGAGAATAATAACCATGGCAGTCATCTGCATCAGTGTATAATAGAAAGTTCATTATCAGTTGAATATTATACACTTTTAAATTTGGTTTAGCTTTTGGCCCAATGTTATAAAACATGCAGTTGGGTCACAAAATAATCTCCATGATAGGACAATGTTAGAAGATGGTATCATATAAGAAGGTAATATGATATAAAAAAGCCTGAGGGACCACCCACTCAGGGACCCCCTCCTGCCTCTCTCGCAAGAGGGACAGGAGCTTTCTTTCCCTCAATAAATATATTCTGCTCATAAAAAAATAAATAAAATAGCCTGTGTGATTTATTTTTTGTATGGTTTATCAAATCATAAAGGCATTTCAAATCATTTTATAACATTTTTAATATAGAGAATTTATGATTTGAAATTCATGTAACAGGTACTCTTCAATATTTCATTATGGATCTTTTAATATTTAGTGTGATTTACAAAAGTAAGAAGTTTAATATGATCTCAACTTTAGAATTCCCTAACCGGATGAGAAAATTCAAATATGAGTGTACTATTTAAATCACTTATTCATTAATATAATTTATTTCATCATTATTGTTTCTGTTAAGAAAACTTTTAGGCCTATGAATTTTATTTTCTTAAGATGTTTCTTTTTCATACATGATATTATCACTGAATAATATGAAGTCATAACATATGATATTTTTAATCAATATAATCCAATTCAGAATTGAAATGTGACTGAACCAGATTCTACATTCTCTTTTTTGGACCTCATAAATATTTAAACATGTGTGTTGACACATTCATGGTAATATATTACAATAACTTTTCTATTCTGAAGGTCAATTTTTAGGAAATGTTGCATTGCCACTTTGACAACTTATTAACTTCATGAAAATTTAGATACTAGATGATACATTCATCATGTCTCATTAAAATTCATTAAAAGTTTAAATTAAGTTTTCATAATTTTTCTAATTTTAAAATTATGTAGAGTTTATAAGTAATGAGGAGAACTCTTCAAGAGCACCTTGGAATGATCATTTTGTTTTACTCATGATTCTCTGCAATAGGAATTTGAAAATTCTTTGATTGGAAAGTATCTCAGTTACTTTCTGCACTGGGGAAATATTTAATATTTGCAGCTTACAGGCAATGATGCTTACTTTGGCTTGCAGTTTTAAGCTGTAGTTGACTTCAAGGAAGACAAAGGATGGCAAAGGAGCATGGCTAAGAAAAAGGTGCAGGTGCCTTACCCACAGCATCCTTAAAGAACAGAGAAAGAGAGACAGACAGACAGACAGACAGACAAACAGACAGACAGACATATAGGCAGAGACAGGGAGAGGCAGACAGACAGAGCCAGAGAGGCAGAGAAAGAGACAGAGAAAGACAAAGAGGGAGAATGAGGACTGGGGCGAGAATCCACCATGACCATTTCTGGTTATATCCTGTAGCCTGTGCAAAACCAAGCATCACTTCCTAACAGTGCATTCAGCTGCGAATATATTACCTTATGATTCAATCACCTTCAGCACTCATAAGAATTTTGGGGGCCATTTTAATATCTGAAATATAGCAGGAAGCTTTACACAGGGTCTTTCAAGAAGGTGAAAATAGACGTTATTTAAGATAGCAGTTGACTGATTATCTGGTTCAGTGCAGTGTTCAAAACAGTTCATTCCAATTTTAGACTATTAATCTGAATGGTTCCTGGAAGCTCAGTAAAAACGCAGACCAGATCACCTAACATGGATTTTCCGGTCTCCCAGTCATCAAGTGTCTTCTTTTTGGCTGCTTAGAAATTTGTAATAATAACCAAAATGAAGCTGTCTCACCATTTCTGAACTAGCTGTAGAGATCATTTGCATCTTTTCTCTCCTCTGCTAGTGGTAGAGTTCTTTCCTGATTTCAGAAGAGAGTAGACAGTTCTTAGTCTTTGGTGAAAAGTTGCCTTGGTGATAAGTGTGCTTGAGAGGACATGATGCAGTAGCCATCTTTGCAAAGGTAATTTGCTACAACAAATTGTACAGATATTTTAAAGAAATATAACCATTAAACCTATTTTGAAAGTTTTTCAGATTGAAAGACTAAGATGAATACTGCTATTGTTTTATTCTTTAAAATTTGAGCTACAACTTGCTTGGATCTGAGACAGAATTGATATCTTTGTTTTTATTTCCAGTGTCTGATGACTTAGATTATCACATCAGTCTTTTTGCAGCTAACCCATAAGCCACACAGACAGATAAATAAATACATGTTTCAGCATAAATTCAGATGATTAGTTTCACTATGAAATAATGGCTTGCCTAAGTTGTAAGTGATAGAGATTTGCTTTAACTTTCTATTTCTGTACAGTAAAATATCTTCATCATAATTTTAAGCAAAGTAAATGCTGTTGTATGATATTTTAATTTAATTCTCTAAAAGGACTTGCACATATAATTTGCAGATAATTCCCAACTATATAACTGTAGGTAAAGAATATTTTTACTTTTCTGCATTCAACTTTCTACCTTTAGCAGTCATGATCCCTAATATTTAAATACAAGCATTCCTTCCCATTCATAAGAGTGGCCTGCCTGCAAAGCACTGATAGGGTTCCATGCGCATCCACGACAGCTGTGTAAACAAAAGCTGAGACCTAAATTGATCTTGAAATCATGAAATTGTCGTAAGCAATTTTCCACTTTTTTTTTCTTTGCTGTGGGAAATGGCAATCCTATCTTGTGTTTACCTTCTATTAAAATTGATTTTTAAATCAATTAAATGGACTAGCATATTGTTTTCAATAGGATCACACAATTACTTAAAGGGCTCAAGTTTTATCTTAACTGAATTCTGATTTGTTCTCAAATATAAAATGTAATATTATTGCTTAAAGGGATCAGTTGGATCCATAGGGTTCTTTTTGTAGAGGTAATGGAATAATAGTGAATTGTGCCAGAAACTAAATATTTTAATTGAGTTAAAGATACCTAGTTCTCTAGAACATGGTAGAACACACAAATGGTCCTGATGTAGGTCAACACAGATTTAATACTGAGAATTTTCATAATTTATCAGCTAATTTTGTCAAAATTAGATCAACATTTAAAATAATGAACTCCTCATAATAAGCAAAGCCAAAATTTAGAGCATATAAGTCTTCCAAATATAATCTTATCATTAATAACTCATTTAACATTTTAAATTAATAGCAAGCAAATTTCCTTAATAAGATAAGAGGTTAGCTCCTTGCTACTTCGTCATCTAGACTCTTACATCTTCTAATCATACTGGTGGACATTTATAAACACTATGTCTCAATATTTAATTCACACTTGAGAACACTATGCAGACATTCTTAGTTTCTTGTTTTGAAATAGATTAGCCAATTGTAATGTTTGCCAAGCTACACATGTATAAATTAGTACAGTGCAAATTTAAACTCAAGTCCTTTTTAAACCCCAAAAATTAAAATGTAAAAGTCAATATTATCTTTTCAACTATTCAATATAAATATAAAACTTGAGTTCACTAAAGAATTTCTACTTTCATTTCAGGAAATGTTAGATTGGCAAGTTTAACATGACAGTATAAATACTGAGAATTAAAATATAACCTGCCTTCTTTTTCATATGAAGGTATTATAAGCAGTCCTTTTCAAAATTCAATGATGAATTTTGAGGTAGAGTTCTTTTGGGGAGAATTTGTCTTTTTGGCTTATGTATTTATTTATTTATTTGTATTTTTAGGGAAGGGCCTATGGGGTATTCAGGGTTTCACTACTAGATCAGACTCGGGGGATTACAGGCACCCACCACCATGCCCAGTCTCAACTGCAGTCTCAGAGTGCCCTGGGAGGCGGGGCAGGCATGGAACCCCCAGTCCCTGCATCTGCTTGCAAGTGCTTTAATCCTCTGAGCTATTTGGCCAGCCCTAGAGTTCTGTTAAAATGAATTTAAACATCAGTATATAAATTATTTAATACATAGAGCCACACATTCTGAACAGACACACAACTGGCAACCTGTTTCCCTCAATGGTGCCTCAGTTCTAAAGGCCGATCAGCCATTAACTTTTTGATGAGAGAGCAGAACCCTAATACACCAATCATTCTCTAGGCCATGTCTCTGAACTTTACTGTACTGGGGTTCAAGCCATCAATAAATTAATTTGGGGGGAATATTTCATATTTAAATGACAAAATATTGTGGTACCTCATTTCTAGAACTCAGTTTTTCTATCAGTGTAGGCAAGATGGCCATCCTTGCTGTGTTTATGTGGGAAAGATTATCTGCCACCTGAGATAATCACCTGATTCAGTTTACAAACAAAAATGAAATTAAACCAAATGCTTCTGTTTGTGGACCAAATTATTTACAAATGGAAGTGCTCATGAACTAACTGAGGCAGCACTGTGATTTTCTAAAGTTAAAAGATCAGATACTTTGGAGAAATGTTTCACTGAATCCTCAAGAGATCTTTTTGATTTATATTCGGTCTTCTTAACTTGAAGCATCATAGGCCAGTGAGCTCAAGCCCCACCACACCATTCTGGAAGGGAAGTCCTGTCTATCAGTGTGAGCTATTTATCTGATGTCATGTTGCAGGTCCCTTTCCCTGCTTCAAGATTTTGATTATCTCTGTCTCTGTTCTGGGGATCAATCCCCAGACATCCTACAAACCCGAAATGCTCCAGATATTTCCAGTAGTCATGAAGCATATCTCTCAAATGCCAACAATCAAAAACAAAGCCTGCCTTTTAGCAACTATAAGGTCAGTTCTGTTTTATTTTTCCCAACCACACATATTTCTTTGGAGAGTTGAGGAGTCACCACACTGGGAATATCTCTATATATGTACGTCATAGATGGAAAATGAATTAAATTAGATTCATTTTTCATTTACTGATTTCCATGGATTTCCCAAAAACTTCGAAAAGAGTTAAAAAGGGGATGACCTAGAAGTTATGGTGACTCAGAGATCAACTTCTTGGATACAGGTACACACATGATTTTGAGGAAGTGGTTCAAGTTGAAGCTTATTTACCTGAAGGAAACCACTAGGCTGTAATTCCAGTGCTGGGGAGGCTGACACAGGAGGAACACTGAGAGTCTGAGGTCCATAGCAAGATCCTGAAATAAATAAGTAAATAGATAGATACATTTTTAAAAAACAGGACATTTGTCTCCATTGTGGCTAAACATGGTACTATATTCATTGTTGATAGGATCTGGATAGGATATATATTTTTAATCTGCTCAGTCATCTTTAATCAGTGCAAATGGTTCTCGATCAGGAACTGATGTGCAGCCTTTAAGCAGTGCAATAGGTCAGTGATGCCCTGCCTATAGCTCCCAAGTAGTATTTGTGAACTAGGCCTAGTGACACTGCACTTCAGGCTGACACTGAGGCTTGAGAAAGAATTTATGAACTCTAGGGTATGAAGACTAGATATCAAAACTGGATCCCTGACCCCAGAGCACAAGGTACTTGCTCAAGCTGTGTCATGCCCATTATTCTTTCTGCATAGCTCTCTCTGCATGGTGCAGAGGTGCCCACATTCCCCTCCCAAGCCCAGCTCATTGTTTCCTACCTTTCTCTCAGTCACTCATCCCTGAGCCACTCCCCTCTTCATAAACTAATAAAACCAGAATCAACCGTGGGTGGAGGACTTTGTTCCCTGTGTTTTGACTGAGCTTAGGTAGCCTTTGGCTCCCTACAACTGCAGATATATATTTATTTCCTTATTCTTGCCATAGTAGATTAGAATTATCTGATGAAATTCTAATCATTTTTTCTTGGGGTTACAAATATAGACACAACCTGAAAATAGCAAGTTCCAGGAAGGAACTTGAGAAAATCAAGATCATAAAGTAAAACATAATAGTAAATTTAGACTAGTAGAGTTTTGCATGCTAATCTAATCCACTTTAGGGTAAAGTTCAAATAATTCTTTTGCTTTTCCTCTTCCTTGTTAGCTATCATAATATTTTCCAACTGGAAAATAACTGAACCATAAAGTCAGATATGTACCAGTTATCCCACTGTGAATCATAAAATGATGAAATGTTTGCATTTTTGCCTATGCATATTGTTGATTTTTTCAAAACATCAACAGCTGTGACTTGTCCACATGGCTGACACTGACAAAGGACCTACAAACTGCAGTACAGAGTTTCAGGGTAAATCCTTAAGGGATTTGACTGACCTTAGAAGATACAAAAGTTACATTTCTTGTTATATAGGTCTTGCTTCATCTTAGATTTAATCATCCAGCAGAAAAGTATAAAAAATGATATATAAAAAGTAAAGCCATATTAATATGCTGAGCTTTAAAAGCTCAAGTCACCAACTTCTGACATTGCCAGTCTTACAGGTAGCCCACTACTATTATGAATTACTGGATTGTATTAGATTATTTTGCTGAATTCATGCACTTACAATATTTAAATGGCAATGGAATACCCATCTCTGACAAAACTAAACAAAAAAAGGGGGTACAAATAAAGGACTTTTTCACAATGGGTTTGCTGCAAAAGCACAGGTATAATGAAAGCCACCATTAAATCCAAGCCAACATGGGAAAGGAAAAGACTCACATTAATATCATCGGCATCAGACACATGGACTCCGGCAAGTTCACCACCACTAGCCATCTGATCTACAAATGTGATGGCATCCACAAAAGAACCATTGAAAAATTTGAGAACAAATTTTTGTTGAGATGGGAAAAGGTTCCTTCAAGTATTCCTGGGTGTTGGACAAACTGAAAGCTGAGTGTGAGCATGGTATCACCATTAACATCTCTCTGTGGAAATCTGAGACCAGTAAGTATTATGTGACCATCATTGATGCCCCTCGACACAGAGACTTCATCAAAAACATGATTACAGGAACATCTCAGGCTGACTGTGCTGCACTGATTGTTACTGCTGGTGTTGGTGAATTCGAAGCTGGTATCTCCAAGAACAGGCAGACCCGTGAGCATGCCCTTCTGGCTTACACCCTGGGTGTGAAACAACTAATTGTTGGAGTTAACAAAATGGATTCCACAGAGCCACCACCCTACAGCCAGAAGAGATAGATACGAGGAAATTGTTAAGGAAGTCAGCAACTACATTAAGAAAATTGGCTACAACCCTGACACCATAGCTTTTGTGCCAATTTCTGATTGGAATGGTGACAACATGCCAGAACCAAGTGCTAACATGCCTTGGTTCAAAGGATGGAAGGTCACTAGTAAAGATGGCAATGCCAGTGGAACCACAGTGCTTGAAACTTTGGATTGCATCCTCCCATCCACTCACCTCAGAAGCCTTTGCAGTTGCCCATCCAGAATGTCTACAAAATCAGTGGTTTTGGCACTGTCCCTGTGGGCCAAGTGGAGACTGATGTTCTCAAATGGTGGTCACCTTTGCCCCAGTCAAGGTCACAACTGAAGTCAAATCTGCTGAAATCCACTGTGAAGCTTTGACTGAAGCTTTTTCTGGAGAGAACTTGAGTTTCAGTGTCAACAGCATGTCTGTCAAAGATGTCTGTCATGGGGCTGGTGATGGCAGAAATGAGCCACTAATGGAAGCAACTGGTTTCACTGCTCAGGTGATTATTCTGAACTATCTCGGCCACATCTGTGCTGGCTATGCCCCTGTCCTGGATTGTCATAGAGCTCACACTGCTTTCAAATTTACTGAGCTGAAAGAAAAGATTGTCATTCTGGAAAGAAGCTGGAAGATGGGCCCAAGTTTTTGAAATCTAATGATATTGCCATTGTCGACATGGTTTCAGGCAAGCCCATGTGTGTGGAGAGCTTCCCTGACTACCCACCCCTGGGTCGTTTTGCTGTTCATGATATGAGACAGACAGTTGCTGTGGGTGTCGTCAAAACTGTGGACAAGAGGGCTTCTGGAGCTGGCAAGGTCACCAAGTCTGCCCAGAAAGCTCAGAAGGCTAAATGCATATTATCCCTGACACCCCAGTCTTAATCAGTGGTGGAAGAACAGTCTCAGAACTGTTTCTCCCAATTGGCCATTTAAGTTTAATAGTGAAAGACTGGTTAATGATAACAATGCATCGTAAAAGCTTCAGAAGGAAAAGATAATATTTTGTGGACCATTGTTTTTGTGTAACAGTTTTTAATTTATTAGTTTTTAAAATCAATACTTTTTAAAGGAAACAACTTGACCAAAAATCTGCCACAGAATTTTGAGACCCATTAAAACAAAGTTTAATGAAAAAACAAAAAACAAATGAAGGACTATTTTGTATCTGTATGTACAAATTAATTAGCATAAATATACAGCTACTTTTTCTTAATTCAATGAGAAGAAAGATTTAAACAAACAGTGTTTGGACAGGATATCATGTCTGCACCTTGTACTATGAATGACCACTATGAAGACAATAATATGCAATGTATCAATTATTGAAACTGTCCTACTAATTGGTTTTGAAACTGTCTCATTCCTATTTGTTTCTCATTAAAAGTAATTTCAGAAAACCTCATCCTTTTCCCCAGAGAAATAGAAAAGTGTTTAGGAACTTAGGTGTTTAGTAGGAGTTTCCAAATCCCTTTGCAGAAATGTGGGTGCTCTGTGAATAAATTTTCTGAGTGCATTCCAGGGACTGATGCTTGTAACTTCTATATAGGAGACTAGAGCCATGATATGTGTGCACTAACACACAGTAGCAAAATTTACGTTCTGGAAATGTGCACAGCATCATTTATCTTCTGTTACACGTACATGGTAGAAATTGAGTGTGCGTCTTTCTCAAAAAATGTTTACACTAAAATTTAATCCCCAGTAATATTCTATTTGGAAATTGCTATTGGAAAGGTGATTAGATCATGAGAACACAATGTGTGTCAGTGGAAATGATGTCCTAAAACTACGGTCTTGTAAAAAGAGGAGGTGGTGCTGGCTTCCTGTGCATGCAACTAGAAGTCAGACACTGCAGTCTGTAGTGTGGAAGACGGCCCTAGAACCTGACCAGGCACAAGCCTTGGACTTCCAGCCCATACCATCATGAGGATAAATTTATAATTTTGATAAGCCACATGGATTACAATAATTTATTATATTATCCTGAAGTAAGACAAGATGATAGTAATCCTCTTGGGAATGGTATAATTCTCATTGTCTGAGAGCCAATGTAGGAAAGAACTATTAATCAAGCCATAATATACACCGGGGACAGTTGGAAATGAGGTCATAAACTTCAATTTTCAACAGGCCACTTTTTGGGGGTCATCTTTCTCACAGCAGCTGAACTTCCCACTATATATTTTTGAGAAAAAGACAACTTGCATTATTCATGTTTCCTAACCCTAGCTGCAGATTTCCAAAGAAACTAAGATAAACAAAATGAAAATACCAACTATGTTAACAATTTCAGAGTATGAGGTTCATGGTCAGTTTGATTTGGGTTATATTTCTGTTTTCACACCATTTAGGCAAAGAAAGAAAAGCTGAATTTCTTCTTCTGCCTCAACTATAGCATCTCAACAGTAATATTCACATCATTACTACTGCTATTTAATTGCAACATTATCATTAATTATTTTTCTGTTTGAATCTGCCTAAACACAGTGACCTCTGAAGTTCACAGTCAGAAGGACAGACAAGCCACATTGCTCCTTTAAGAATGCTTAGTTAGAGGCAAACTCTCCATTAAAGTGTCCAGCCATAAGTCCTGTAGTCTTCACAGGCCATGTATAATCTTCAGCACTAATTTCTGTTGTTTTGTACGAAAAAACCACAACCAACATGAAAAAAAAAATTACTGCATCTCAATATTTATTTACTAAAACGTATTGTACAATAGATTTAAACCACAGGATTAACTTGTCAACATTAGAGCTAGACTAATAAATTATGAATGGGTTATAAATGCACAAAATTTATTTCAACATTCTTCAATAACATTCACAGAAAATTATGGAAAGTTATGAACAGTTAATCTGAACACTTGTTAATTTTTCTATATGAACAGATTTTAAAGCAGAGATGTTATATTAAATCATCCACTCAAACATTTATTTTGCGAATTTTCATTTTGAAAATTCGTCTGCAGAGCTTGCTTTTACAACCTCCATGTGCAACAAAATCTACATATACTCAAATTGTTTACTAACATGGTATAGTTAGCATTTATAAAACATGGTATAGGGCCAGCCAAATAGCTCAGCAGATTAAATTGCCTGCAAGCGGACACAGGAACTGGGGGTTCAATTCCTGGGCCTACTATACTGGCCCTGCCGCCACAGCACACTGAGACAGTGGTTGAGTCTGGATATATTGGCACACACTTGTAATCCCAGCTCTTGGGAGGCTGTAATGAGGAGGATCAGTATGAGTCTGATCTAGTAGTGAGACCCTAAACATCCTGTAGACCCTTACTTAAAAATAAAAGTAAAAATAAAACATGATATACTTTTTGCATATAACCTATATAACTATTCCATGCACTGAAAAACATCTCCAGTTACCTCTAATATGTAATATGATATAAATGCTATACACTGTAAATAGATCACTTGAGTCCAGAAGTTCTGGGCTGCAGTGCGCTATGTCCATCGGGTGTCCACACTAAGTTCGGCATCAATATGGGGACCTCTCAGGAGCAGGGGAACACCAGGTTCTTGTCCTTTGCAGCCTCAGAATTACAAGGATGAAGAACTTTGCTTTGAGGAAAACTCCATGTTCCAGAGTGGAGGTGGAGGTCACACCAGGTTCCAGAATGGCGGCAGCGGCCACAGGAGGTTCCAAAATGGTGCTGGCATGGAGAATTTGTTCCTAGGAATCAGGGTCAGAGTGCTCAGCCATCCAGGCACTCAACCCCAACATCCAAGAGCAAGGGAAGCCTGGCTACTGTTCTAACTGGCAGCAGACCTTGGCATCATTCGCGTGGTGATGGCTTTAAGTGCAATCAGAATGCAGGAGTTCTGAGGTTAAGAAGGCTTCCACCTCGACTTCAAAAGAAAGCCTGGGAGGCCAGGCAGTGTGGCCCTGAGAGGGCAGTGTGTGAAGCTGGGAGGAGCTACCAGCAGGCGTGTCATAGGAGTGGAGCCACGTAAGGCTTCTGAAATTCACAAATCATTACAGGGTGCTTCAGGTAGTCTTGAGTACTTGAGTACTACGGGGCTTAACATTTGCCCTCCTGGACTTTGGATTTGTTTTGGTCCCAACTGTTTGTATCCTGCTGTGCATACCTTTTGGAATGATAATGCTTATCTTGTGCCCTGGCATGTTGGAAGCATTTAACTTTTCATTTGTAGCTCACAGCTAAGAGTTTGCCTTAAATCTTAGAAGCTTGGGACTTGGACTTTTCAGCATTGCTGAAACTGTTAGGACTTTGGCAGCTCTTAGAGATGGACTAAAATGTCTTTTGCATAAGTAGATGTGCATGAGTCTTTGGAGGGCCAGGGGCAACATGTCATGGTTCTAACGTTATACAATGTTCAAATTGTAAAATGTTTAAAGTGTATGTACCTGGAAATTGGCTTTAGAAAGTATCTGTCTAGTTGCCAAGTTGACAAGGGGAGGATTGTGTTAGTTGATACATTGTGTCAATTTGGCTGAATCAGTTCTCAGTGCGGGGGACCAGCCCTGCAGGTGGGCAGGGCGGAGCATTTGAGAAAGGCTTCCTGTAACCCTGCAGGGTTTCCTGCCGCCCAGCCCCACTTCCACGCAGTCTTCAGAGGAGTTTGACCTTCGCAGCACACCACTTTGGAGGAGCTCTGATCTATGTGAACTGCTGTTATTTGCCTTGGAGTCAGCAGAATATGGACTGAACCCTCCAGTAACTGTGAGAACCTTTCCTTCCTTCATTTTGAGTGTTGGGTATTTGTCCCAGCAATGAGTTAAAAGTAACCAAGACAGCATATAACCGACACAACTGTTCCATGCACTGAAAAACATCTCCAGTTACCTCTAATATGTAATATGATATAAATGCTATATACTGTAAATAGTTCTCATTGTTTGGGTACTAAGGATGAGGGAAAACATATCTACGTTGAGTACAAATAAAATTTTTGATTTTCTTTATCCTTACTTGTTTGAATCCATGAACGCAATACCCACAGATAGAAATATCTATCTCTACTGTAAAATTTAAAACTTAATACATAATCTAAATTTGTAATTAGATTACTTAATAAAATAAGTGAACTGCACTTAGCTAAGCATACAGTATTTTTGTATCTCCAAATGGTCAATGGGAAGAAAGAAAATAAAGCACATTTTAATTAAAATTATTACATTACTAGATTAAAAATGGAATGACAAAATATATAATAATTGCACCTGTAGGAGAATTCACTGAAGAGTACATGAAAGTAAGTTTAATAATAGGTTCTTATGAATAGTTCATACTTGAAGATGATTTATTTTGCCTTTTTCACTTCATGTAATTTAGTAGGACTCCTTACTTCTCACCTGCCTTTCGTTTTCCACCCCATTTCTTTTACTCTTTTACAGCATTCAACTCTGTCCTTTTCCTCATTTTGGACTTTAGGATCATTTTTCATTTACACTCTTACACCATCTGAAAATATAAAGTCTTGCCTCTTCCTCTTTTTTTTCATCTTTCTATATGGTTTTCAACATATCCATACTTGTAGATTTTTTTTTTTTCTTTTTTTGTGCTGGGTCTGAGTAGGCAGCTTAGATTCACACTGATCCGCCTATTTTCAGCCTCCCCAGCCCTGAGATTACAGACATGCACCACCACACCCCAATTGGGCTGCTGGCCCTGTGCTCCCCAGAGGCAGTTCTGGCAAGGAATGAATGACCGGGAATCAAACCCAAGCCCCTGTGCTTGCCACAGCAGGTTCTTAGTCCTCTGAGCTGTCTCACAGAGCCTTAGATGCCAAATTTAATAGGATAAAGTTAAGAAGAGATAGGAAGAAAGATTCTAATACTGCAATCATTCCAGTTTCAAGTGTCAAAATGTTTCAAGTTGACCTTTTCCTTTTACCAGTGAGAAACTAAAGAACATAGAGACTGTTGTTTTTTTTTCTCATTTTCACCCTGCTTATTAAGTTTTTAATCTACATTGCCACCATACTACATTTCTTATTCTTAGATAAGGTGAAGCAATGATGACTTCTGAAAGTACTTGATATATGCAAAATACATCTCATTTTCTCAGGAGATATACAGAGGGAAGATAGAGGCATTCATTCAGGCTTGTTTGGAGGGTGTCACAAAACACTTCAAAAACTTTTCAAAGTTGATAGCAGTGAAAATAAGGAAGGATTGCCCACATATGTTAAATCAGTCTGTTCCTGAATACTGTAGCAAGAGATCTTCAAGTAAAGACTGTCACTCAGGTACTTTGTCTCTTTGAGAAAATTTGAACCTCAAATAACAGAAAAAGAGGCATTGCCATATTATTTTAAGGCTTACCTGAGATATTCTTAAAAAAAGAAAACTGGGATCAGGGATTTGGCTCAGTGGAACAACTCTGGCCTGGAAAGTGTGAGGTCCTGATATCTCCTCCTTAAATAACAATTAAAACTAGCTATGTAGAAAACTCATACACTGATGCTGGAAATGTAAATTAATACAACCATTATGGGAAATAATATGAAAAACTAAATATATAGCTATCATATGTTCAAGCAGTCCCATTACTGGGTATATAAATGGAGTAAATGAAATGTGTGCATCAAGGAAATACCTACAAGCACAATTGCAGCACTATGCCCATCAGCCAAGTTACTGAATTAGTGAAGTGTTCAATAATATATAAGTGAATGAACATATAGAGATTTTGTCATTTGTTCCAACTTGGAATTAGAGGAAATCATGAAAAGTGAAATGTATTAGATACAAAAAGACCATTACTGCATTTCTGATTGCTGTGTTCATTAAGATGGTGATCTGATAGATTTAGGGAGTACAATCATGACAAATTATAAGGTGGAGAAATTATAGGTATGAAGAGCGGAAGAAGTTGTAGAACTAGTACCAAACACAGTTAAATGAGAGGAATACATTAAATCACTGTATAATACAGTAGGATAATTATACTGTAAGATGATTTACTGTACATTTTATAAAGAAGTGGAAAAAGACCTGGATGTGGTAATTCCCTCCTGTAATCTCAGTATTCTGAGATGCTGAAGCAGGAGAGCCACAAGTTTGAACTTATCCTGTGCAATGTAGTCATTTAGTGAAATCCTATTTTGAAATTATATTTCAAAAAAGGTTACAGAGGCAGTTCAACCCAAAGGGCCTAACTTGGGACACCAGTAAAAAACAAACAGACAAACAACCAAAAAACAACAAATTGTAAATATAATTTCATGTATGCACCTTGTACAGTACCAAAACATTATGAAAACAGTTTGCAATGTATTAATTCATCGACTCTGTATGGTTAAGGTGTCTTGAAACTGTCTGATTGACATTTGTATTTTAATAAAATAAAAATAAATGGAAAAAAAACAGCATAACAAACATTTAAGAACAGAGAAATTCAGATTACCTTGATTTGATCATTGTACCTTGTGTACATGTATCAAATTATAACCATAATAACATAAATAAGCATTTATTTGTCAATAAAATTGTAAAATTTATCAAATGACATATATTCTAATTTTAGACAGAAGTTCTACAACTATGCAAATATCACTTATTTGAATAATATGACTGTATCCAAGTGATAGTAAATGTCATATATCTGGAATGTTTCTCTTACTTTTCCAAAATATCTGTATGTTTTTAACATTTAAAAAGTAAAATTTTTAACACCTCCGTTTTATTACCATATCTCACAACTCTGTACTTTTTGAAATAAATCCATTAAAGGAAAAATGATTTCTTAAAATTTCTTTCCTAAGTTCAATAACTTTGATAGTAAAATCTCAAAACTTTACTAATATACTTATGTAGTCAAGACAGTCTTCATTCAAAGAAAATAATGAGAACTGACTTCCATTCATCATTCTCTGAGCATCTGAAAACAGAACTGGGAACAGGGATGGCCCTTCATAATGAAGTTCTGGATCTGCACACACTGTCATAAAAGATGTAACATCAATCTTAATAAGCATGAAAATTATGCTTTCTATGACTCAAACTAATTTGCATTATCTTTCAAAAATTAGATGTGCACAGAGACATATTAAAGAATCTGAGAGTAAAATGAAATATGTTTAATGAAGCACATCATGGTATTTAACTTAAAGCCTTATCAGCTTTATTTTTGTTAGCAGCAGCATCTGCCTGGTGTCCTGATATTAATTCCCAATAAATGTGAGATTTTTATTAAAAGACAACAATGCTATGAACTTTTGGAAGCACCTCCAAGGATATGCTTCTTAGTATGCCCACTTTTACTTGTGAGAGACGAATAATCTACTTTTGCTCAAGAAACTCTTTCTGTTACCTGGCATGGTACACCTAAGATAAGCTGATGGTAGAAGCCACCAGAAACTTTGCAGCAGATAAATTTTAAAACAGCATTTCCTATTTCCTACCATAGAATGGATAACCCAAAGTTGATTGTTCAGTCTGCAGATACTCACTACTGGATCAAGGTAAGAAATTACTAAACACAAATTTCATTACATAATCAAAGTCACCCGGGAAAATGGCGAAAGGACCATTGTCCAATCAAAACATTAATTGAAAGCTACAGTTATTAAAAGTTATTTCTTTTCATGGAAATCATGTCAAGGCTCACTACTGCTAATTTTTCTTTTCCCGAAGTAATTGTATTTTTCCTTTACTTAAAGAGACAAAAATTTACCCATTAAAACTCTGTTTATGTGGGTAGTTAAAAATGCCAGTTCAAAAAATTATTTCTGAATAAAGTTACTTTACAGTTTAAAATATTAAAACACTAAAAACTCAAGCAAAAGAGTTCAGTTTCACAAATCATAACCTTAGAGCTCTCTGTCTCAGTATCTAGGTTAGAGCTGTTTGAGCTGGTGGTAATTATTTCAGAGATATATACAATATCTTATCATCTTTCCATCTGTCTAATGTTTTTCTATCTTAATTTCCAACACTACAAAGTCAGATAATAATACACTTTTCCCACAGGGCTATTATCATTGTCAAATGAAAAAATACATTTAAACACTAGCTTAAGAGCTTTTACTCTTTTAACAACTCTTTTTTTTCTTTTTTTTTTTGGCAGAACTGGGGATTGAACTCATGCCCATGTACTTGCCAGGGATGTGCTTATTCTACTGAGCCATCTCCCCTTAACAAATATTCATTATTAACAATTTCAGGGCCAGGGAGATAGCTCAGTAGAATATGTGCTTGCCTGGCAAGTGCAAGGTCATGAGTTCAATTCCTGGTACCACAAACAAAAAAAATTCAATATCAGTAAATGAGTTACTAATGTGAAATGCAATAAAAAGAAATTACTATTGTACAAATCAAAATAGTTTGAATAGAGTGTATTAGCAATTTTTTGTCAAAATGAGTCATTATGAATGTTTGAAAAATACTAACATTTACTTTAAAAGCACTAACATTATGTTTTCTCTATCATTCCCTGCCCTGAGCATTTGATATGCAATGTAAATATCAATGTTTTCACTTGAAAAATACATATTTGTATTCCAACTATGCATCAAATAAGGATATACCAACTTCAGGTTAAATACCGCTTCTTGAAAGGGAAAACCTAAGTATAATTTTGAAGGTAGCAATTAATTTAGAATGCTCTTTTATTATGCATTCAGTCTTATTATTTTTTCAGTTGTAGGACTGAAAATGATTGGGAACTTTAAGTATTAGAGGGTATCATATAATAGGACTGGGGAGATAGCTCAGTAGAATAAGTGCCTATCTGGCAAGCACAAAGTCCTGTATTTGATTCCCAGTACTGCAAAAAAAAAAAAGAAAAAAGAAAAACTAGTATCAGAGTAATATTAAAAAGGAAAGAAAGTTAGACATTCTTGCTTTGGGAACATACTCTTTTTTGTTAATACATGTTAATACTACACAATATTGAAGTTTATTTTTGAAAATTGGCACATGCATTTAATGTACTTTGATCATTTTCAATTTTATTATTTCTTTCTCCCTTTCATCCCTATCTAACTTTCTTCTCCATCTTCAAAATAGTCTTACTGCTAACTTGCTGCTCATGATCATTTATAGTACCAAAATACAGTTCAATGGAAGGAATAAATTCTTATTTTAAGTTCTTATTTTATTTTGGGCCAAGTTGCCCAGATGGTGTTTCAACTTGCTATCTTCCTGCCTCAACCTTTAGAGTACTGGATCTAGAGGCATGGATTACCGTTCTTTTTCCATGAACATATTCTTTAAATACAAAGTAAAACAGCTGTTTCCAAAAATATTTGCAATTGAGAATTTTACTCAGAAATTAAAATTGAGAAAACATACATAAATTCCAAACATCAGACCCCAGAGAGTACCTTCAGCTTTCATCTGTTAACAAGAAATACAAGGGTCTTCCCTGAAACCAGTGCTGTGGATAGACTGCAAGAGGTAGAAAAGTCAAAAATTTAATTTAAAAATTTCATTTATATTTATAAGAACTGCTGCACAAATAAACTCACAGTGAATAATAGAAATTCACTGAAGATTGTAACACACATATGCACACACTCATAGCCATCTGAATCCTTTAATGCTCATCTTAGTTACCCATCATAGGCCAATGACTGAAAAGTTGAAGGAGAACTACTTACTCATCTCTGATTTTAGAGATGGTGATCTGGGGAAGCAAAGAAGCTGAAGTCTGATTCATGACCACATTACGTAGATTTCTACATGGTATGTCCAGATACAGGAGTCATGCCTTTTCTACCTAGCCAATGATTTTTCATAATATATTTTTATCAACTAAGCATAACAATGATTATTGCCTACTATTCGGCACATCCTAATGTAATCAGGCATCTGTCTATACATGCACTTGCACCACATAATTGTATTTTTAAGCACAAACAGTGTCAATTTTTATTAATCTGGGGTAACCAGCTTGCTAGAAGATCAACAATTCTCTAAAATTTAAAATTGCAGTTACATTAAACCTTAATGTGACTGTACCACATGGATCATTCTTCTCCCAAGAATGTACTACCATTTTCAGCTTTATGTGCTTGTGTAATTATTTTTCAAAGTAATCTTTGCAGTGCTACATATGAAACAACATCTCTGGAGATTTTTCTTGCAAATGATGATGGAGAGCGTGGTAGCACGTTAGTGACTTGGAAAGCCACCCAGACCCTGAGTAAAGGAAGTAAATGAAATGCACCTTGGAAGTACTGATCTCTCCTTAAATATTGTACTGTGCATAAAAACAGCCAATAAGATGGTAAAGAAGTGCACAGAATATTCACCAGTTTATCACTTAGAAAATCTTATTTAGAGAAGAATCTCATTGACTCTTAAAATCAAACCTTGAGAAATTTCTATGCAATACTAAGGACTCTAACAATGAAATGAAGGCACAATAGAATTGTAAAGAGATAGGCTTCCAAGTGAGTTTTTCTATTAGTCTCACTATTTTAAAGGCTTGCTCACAGGACTTTTTAAATTTTTTAAATTTTTTCTTCTTAATTTTCATTTTAATTTTTAAAAATGACAAAATATAAAAATAACCCATTAGAAATGATACAGAATTACTCTAAATAAGACAATAGGAATTCAATAATGATTGTTACATTGTATTTTGTTGTCTTCAAACTATTTGTTCATATTGCCAGATATAAGCATACATAAAATTCATCAAAAACTGTTTAAAAAAAAAAGAATCAGCACTAGTTGATCCTATTAATAGACCAGTAGAAACCCACAGAACAATCATCCAGCTATCCTATGTATACAGATACCACTCACAGGATTTTTAAAAAGCAAGAAAATTTAATATCAGAATGTGACGATGGAAGCAGAGCAAATATTCCTTTTTATAAAGACAGGGTGAGAATGCAGACAGACAAGTTGAAAATCATTTGATATCATCAATAAGCAAACATGTTCTTAATTTTAGTTATTAATAAAAATTTCTTTAAGATTTAATGTTGTTTCACTTTTCAAGAACTATCAAACATTTACCATAAGCCTTTATAGAATAAATTTTAATATCACAAAGATCAAGATTAGGACAGAAAAATCACATTGGCCAAAAATTGTAGAGAAAAGACAAAAATAGATATTTAAAGGAAAACTGGAAAGTTTATACCTGAAAATACAAGCCCCAGCACTAAGCCCTAGAGAGCCTATGGGCTGAGAAATCTTGAAAGACCCTATTTCATCCAAGTGCTTCTACTTAATTGCTTCTGACAGAAACTTGAATTGTAACATTTAACTTTATATTTTCACCTTTGCATTCTTCCTGATAGTAGGTCAAACACTTGGCCTCAAAGAAGGCATTAATAGTCAAGCATCTTTTTTCATGTTTTCCTGGTTTTTGAGCTTTCCAGGAAATATGTGTCTCTCCAAATTAAGTTGGCTGGCTGCCAATTTCTTTTGAGCATCTCTTTTAATATTCAGTAATGGAAGAAATTATATCTAGCTTTGCCCTTAAATCGGAATTGCACGAGTTTCTCTTCATGACCTCACAAAAACAATTGATAAAATCACCTAGTGTACTTAAGTGCTCTTTCTCCTTAATACAATACAGCCCTTTCGTCATTGAGGTTCTTCAGAAGGGAAGCTTAAAACCTGAGTTGTTTTGAGGGTTAAATCAGGTTGTTCAGACTCCACTTGAATCCTTGATGCTTCATACTTTGAATGTGATATGTAGGATATTACATTTTGCTAATGAGTACACTGTATCTACAGTGAAATTTAGCTTTTGTAGTTTAGCAATCTGCATAATTATCTGATCTATAATATCTCCATTATTTTAGATACAGAAAGACAAGTATTCCTCTAACAAAGTTACAGACTTGTTTGTCCCTAAGTTGTATTCAAATGGACAATGTTGGATGGAATTGAGTTCATCTGCAGTATCATGTTGAAAGCAACAAGAAAAGACCAATGCTTTGAACACCCTTTGCATTTCTTCTCAGATCTCCAAGGGGCCCCATTAGTGAACATATAGTATGAACTCTTGGGGATAGTAAGCAAACACTTAAGTCTTTACTTATATTCATACTGTGGTCAGAAAATCTTTATTTTGTGTTCCTTATCCACTTTACATCTTGTAATAGTAAATACTTATATGCCTGGTTCAGGAATGACTCAGAACAGCAGCTATTACTGGCAGGCAAAGGAAAAATGGCACGAAGTATTAAATCTTGTAGCAGCTGTTCTTTTCCAAGGTGTCAATACTTTCAGTGGTTCAATTCAGGATAAAATGAAATTTGGAAATAGAAATGTGCATAATCAGCAGCAAGACACTTATACGGTAACTTTGTATAAATACAATGCTTGAGAATGGCATTGTAACTTGACGCCATACACAGATACATATAAAACAAGTTTTCCTTGGCTAGTTTTATACATTGGTGCACTATAATTAAATATATCTCTGGCATGGTTTTCAGGGTTATTCTACTCTCACAAAAATTTTGGCTTATGTCTTCAGTCTTTCTAATAATATAACAAAATAGAACCAAAGTATGAAATATATTTTATAGAAATCCTAAATGATTGGTATTTTCCATGACAGTATCAAAGGCTCAGATCCAAGCAATCAATTATCTTTATGCTATTAGTCATGACCTTCTCCTTTGAAATGATTGCCTGCCATCTGCTATATCATTAAGTATTAAATCTTTGTTGCTGAGCAGCAAGCTAATTTGCCTTAGTGACTTTACTAAAGGATTTTAGAGTCGTTTATGAGAGATGTAATTACTTAAGCCAAATGTTTTTTTTTTTTAGAATCTTGATAAAAAGAGAATATATGCATGTGAAGTTCACTGCACTCAGAATATGAAGTCATTAGCTGTTTAGTCGTACAGCTCTTTAAAAGTCTATTCACAGCCTGAAGCCTACATTATCACAGTATGTATCTGTTTCAAAATGTGTCTGTGAAAAACTTTGCCTAGTAAAAATGATATGTTTATATGACAACAAGTAAGCATTACATTAGTAATTTCATGAGACAGCAATTGTTGTCATTTATACCTGTTCTACTACTTTTAATTGATTTGTTTTTTATCTTTTGCAGGTGATATGACCACTCGATTAGCATTTCCTAAATGACTTCATAGTTCATGCAGATCTGCTAAATTTGAAGAACACATCACTGGGTATATTCCTGATAAGCATGGTAATGCTTAAGACAAGCATAGATTTCATTTAAATTCTTAAGATATAGTTGCAAATAAAGCTTCATAATTTACTCTTTAAAGCACACAACCATGTCATTAACATCACTTTCTGGTTTAGGAAAGTATTTGCTGGTCAGAAATGACTCAGAACAGCAGCTATTCCTAGAAGGCAAAGTAAAATGGCAAAATATTTATCTACACTAATGCCAGGTTCGTCAGTGTTTACTGTGGGCTTCAATACAAAACTCTTGGTGCCACAAACAAACACTGCAAATGATGGTGGGAACTTAAGTTCAGCCATAGTTTTTAAGTGCAGACAGATAGGCCATTTGCAGAGCACAATATAACAGATGGATGCTAGATCAGCTATTTCCACAGATAAGGTTTAAGGATGAAATATAGAATGAATAAACAAATGATCTAAGCTTTAGCAAGGCATAGAGAAATAGATATACGTTCAGAAACTGAGAAAGTGCATCAAAATTTAAAAACGAAAATCTTAAACAGGGTTTGAAAAACTGTTTCACAATCAAGTTCAGAAGTTAAGGTCATCATTATGAGCGCAAATGTGGTTAGGAGAATGATCTAAAATTGAAAAGCCAGAACAGAAATTCAATATTGGCACTGAAATCCTGAACCTAACAGTAATTAAAGAGAAGATAACCAACTATCTTAGGAGCCCCAAGGTGAAAATAGAGGTTAGCTGTAAATCTGACTCAGAGATCTGTGAATATTGGTTGTGGATTCAAACCTAGGAGGAACTGAATTTTAGAGGAAGAGTTGAGACCACAGGGAGGTCAGTTGCAGGCAGAGCAATAGTTGCAAAAGCATAGGCCAGGGAGATTCTGCTCTAAATTTAGACTTTTCACTAGTACTGCTTCTTTAATCTTATAAAAATATGTTTGTTTCAAAAATGCAAATGAAGAATCCACAGTAAACTGATTTTACTTTGAGACATAATTATTGCATTCAAATTCCTAGAACTGTGGCTAGTTGACTGGCTGAGCTTTTTAAAACTGTAGAATCCTGGGTCTTGATCATTTAGAGTAATACCTGGAGATCTTTGTCTCTTTAACATTTCTGGATGATTCTTTAATATATCCAGATATGCAAATTATTATGTATTGCTTAGAAAAATACTTAATGAGAAAAGCTTAGACTGAAAGTCTAAGATTCAGTTAAGAATAATCAGTACGGGGGAGATGGCTCAGTGGATTAAGTGCTTCTCTGGCAAGCACAAGGGCCTGAGTTCAATCAATGGTTCCACCAAAAAAAAAAAAAAAGAATAATCAGTGCTCAGATTTCTGGAAACCTGGTATTAGAGGACTTTAAGCTATGTAATTAGGAAAGAGAGAATGAAAAAAATATTAAAACATTAAAAAGTGAAATTAACACATTCTACATGTGGTATAAACTGCAACACATAATTGAAAGTAGGCATGCTGAAAAACAAGACATAGATGAGAAAAGCTGTCCCGAATAAAAGGTACAAAACTCTTACAAATGAGGGAAACTGAGTTAAATGGCAGTCAAGTCAGGAGTCTGTAGAAATAGGAACTCTTCATTCACTAAAAATAAGTGCTTGGCTAGATAGAAAGAGACAGCATCCGTTCATGAAACATGATTAGAAGAGTCACGGCCTCTATTGGAAGCACAGAGCACATTATGAATGTATATAGAAAGGGATATTTTTAGAGAAAAATAGAAAGTAAAATGGAAAAGTCTCATTTTCAGTGCCATTTTCAATAGAGAAAAAGTACTTTCAGTGGGTGGTGGTTGAACATATTTAATGAGTTTCATTACAGGGAATCTTTAACTGTCTTCTGTCCTAGAAAGCCATGTGTGCTTCTTTTCTATAAGTATTTGAATTAGTTTAAGGTGATGAGTACATAATGAATCTCACAAAAATACCTGACACACATGTTTCTTTCTTTCTTTCCTTTCTTTCTTTCTTTCTTTCTTTCTTTCTTTCTTTCTTTCTTTCTTTCTTTCTTTCTTTCTTTCTTTCTTTTTCTTTCTCTCTCTTTCTTTCTTTCCTTCCTTCCTTCCCTTCTCTTCCCTTCCTTGCTTCCCTCCTTCCCTCCCTCCCTTCTTTCCTTCCTTCCTTCTTTCTTTCCTTCCTTCCTTCCTTCCTTCCT